>JAXQQM020058889.1:135000-420269 GCA_034641835.2 Pinus albicaulis | reverse complement strand
TAACAACACTACCTCTGCCGAAGTAGCATCCTCCTTCCTCCAACCACCAGGAAGAGGAGTATCAACAGGCTTGCAGCCATGCATGTTGAACTTCTCCAATATCTCCCGAGCATACTTGCCTTGAGAAACGAACAGTCCACCACTGTGCTGCCAAATTTCCAATCCCAGGAAATAATGAAGGAGGCCCAAGTCCTTCATCTCAAACTCCTTTCCAAGATCAGACTTGCATGAGTGTATCAACAGTTCATCACCTGTCAAAATCAAATCATCTACATAAAGTACAATGATTAGCAACTTACCCTCCACCACAATCTGGTATAGGTTAGGATCTGCCTCACTCTTGGATAATCCAAGTCTGGTGAAATAACTGTCTATCCGTGTGTACCAAGCACGAGGTGCTTGTTTCAACCCATACAGTGCTCTCTTGAGCCTGCACACATGTGACTCGCTGCTGAAGATCTAGAAACCTTCGGGCTGCTCTATGTACACCTCATCCTCAATGAATCCATTGAGGAATGTAGTCTTCACATCCATCTGATGAATGTGCCACCCCATCTGCACTGAGAGAGCAACAATCGTCCGTATGGAAGAATACCTTGCGACAGGTGCAAAGGTCTCCTCATAATCGATCCCCTCAATCTATGAAAAGCCTGGGGCAACAAATCTTGCCTTATACTTCTCCACACTCCTGTCAACTGCCTGCTTCACTTTGTAGATCCATCTCAAACCCACCACTGATTTCCCCTCCAGTCTCGGGACAATCTCCCATGCACTGTTTCTGACAATCGAATCATACTCTTCCACCATGGCATATACCCATGCGGGGTCCTCCACAGCTTCCTCGAAAGAGGATGGCTCTGTCACGATACACTTGCTCATAAGAGCCATGTATCCAGTATACCGGTCAGGTGACTGTCTCTGTCTGCACTGTGATGTAGGTGCTCCTACAACCTTCTCTGCATCTTGAGCCAGTAGCTCAGCTTCTGTAGTGCGCTTCCGCCCTCTGATGGTTGGCGTTGCCTGAGTGGTCTCTTCCACTCCATGAAATTCCTCTTGTGGCTGATCTACATACTAAATATCATCCTTAGGAACTACTAGCTCCTCATCTGCATGCAAGTGTGGCTCCCTCTCAAGCGAACACTTCATGGCTTTTTCCTCATGAAATTTTATATCCCGTCACACGACAGTCTTGCGACTGTCTGGAAAACACACATGATAGTTGTGGGGCGTATCATTGTACCCCACAAATATCCCAACCTCTGCAGTCGGCTCCAGCTTCTTCCTGGCATCCTTCGTCACATGAATGTAAACAAGTGAACCAAAAATCATCAAATGGGAAATATCAGGCTCCTTACCAGAAAACGCCTCCTCGGGTGTACTCATGCCAAGTATCCTGTGAGGACAACGGTTCTGCACATATACTGCAGCATTGCATGCCTCAACCCACAAGTGTATGGGTAGGCCCTGATCATGCAACATCACCTGTGCAACACCCACGATCATTCTGTTCTTTCGCTCAGCAACCCCATTCTTCTGTGGGTTATGAGGTTCTATGAGCTCTCTTCAAATTCCTTTTGCGCTGCAAAAGTCCTTGAATTCACCAGAGATGAATTCACCACCATTGTCGCTCCTTAGAGCCTTCACTTGCTTCCCCGATTTTTTCTCAACCAGTGCCTTGAACTCACAGAACTTTGAGTATGTCTCTCTATTCTTCTGCATGAAGAAGATCCAACACTTATGAGAAAAATCATCAACAAATATCACATAATTCCTGTGCTTTGATGTCGAAGCTGCGGAGAAAGGTCCACACACATATGTGTGAATTCTAACAAGGATCGTCGTGGCGTGACTATCCTTCTCGTGAAAGGTGGCTTTCAAAATTTTTCCCAAGGTACATCCCTTGCACTGATCTAACTGCGCAAGAGTACCCTTAGGAAGCCCAGTAGAAATTTGTTGCAGTATCTTCAAAGCTCCATGGTGAAGGTGGCCCAATCTCCGGTGCCACAACTCACCATCATCCCGGCTCACCACTCCTTCTGCCTTGCCTGCCATTGCTGCACAGCCATCTACCTGCAATTGATAAAGGTTCTTAACTCGAACCCCTATCCTCCGGGTCTCACCAGTTGCCTTACTGTGCAGGAAAGCCTTTCCTTCGCTAAAGACAACATCATATCCCTTGTCTTCTAACATCGCCACAGAGATAAGATTCTTCTTCAATCCTGGAACATGCATCACTTCCTTCAATACAAAGGGTTTACCAGACTCCCTCTCAAAGGAAATGGTACCGATACCAGTCGCACTGTATCTACCATCATTGCCCATCTCGATGTGCACTCCAAGATATTTCTCATCCAGATCAGTAAACAAATCTCGATCTCCTGTCATGTGAATTGACGCACCATTGTCAAGAAACCACATTGATCCCGTCATAGTTGAGACCAAGCATGCGATCAACGAAAAATATAGCTCAAACTGTGAGGCTAAGGCCTCTCCAGCTGCAGTCCCAACAGCCTGCTTATTTTTCTTCTTCTGTGGACAATTAGTGGCGTAATGTCCATGTTGGTGATAGTGAAAGCACTTCACCTTGGACATGTCCTGCTTCTTGCCTTTCACACCAGATTGAGAAGATTTCTTGCTCTTCCCCTTATTTTCTTTGGTAGCCAAAGCGCAATTCTCTTCATCAGAGTTCTTTGATGAAGATCCATCCCTGGTACTCCGCCTTATCTCCTCTTGCACAAGATCCGACCAAAGTCCCTCCCATCCTGGCAATTTCTCCCGACCATTGACAGAGTCCTGATAGGAATGCCAACTCTTCGGAAGCCCAAGGAGAGCCAAGCTCACCAAGTCCTCATCATCAACAGTCACCCCCACACTTCCCAGCTCATCCCTGCATTGGATGAACTTCATGAGGTGCTTGGGCATACTGTCGCGCCATGCGTCAAGTACGGTAGCATCACTAGAAGTAGGTTTTGGAATTTCTGCATCTATGAACTCCTTCAACCCATTGTCATCCAGCACCGCCTCCATCCTATCCTTCCATGCAATATAATTCAGGCTTCCCTCAAGGGCATACTCCAATCACAATTCGTTGAAAGACATCTCAACTTCGACACCAAGAAAAAGCTGGCACACCAGTCCCGGAGTTCCACAGTACAAAACTTAGCAGCTTCAATGTTTTAATTCTCCAATCATCAATATCCCTATCTTCCATGTAGAAATTTGAATGTGATATTCATTAAGTTGCTCCTAATCACACACTATTTTTAGCTTCATGCACATCTGACATCTCTTCTACCATTGATCATCACATGCGGAAATAAAATCAATTGCATGCACACATTACAAACAATCACACATATGAACACAGTATTTAATGGGAAAGCTTAAAGAAGAAAACCCCAACTATATGTATATTATATGTCATGGAGATCATGTAACAATCATAGTACAAAAGCTCCTCACAAGCTCTCATGCACACCCTCAATTGCTACACACTATCAAGCTAGATCTAGCAAAACACGTGCTCCAATCTTTTGCCACTTGATAGCCAGCCTCTATTGCGTAATCAATGCTATGGGATGGCTTCATTAAATAGATAAACCACCTGGCTTGTACTGCGCAATCCTCATGGGCTTCTCCACCTATCTATGTGTTGCAAATAGCAACAGTATAGTCACAACTGATAGTTAACCTGCTCTTTCACCTATTTCTGCACTGGTCTCCACTGAAACTGTCCATGCAATGAAGTTAACTAATGCATTCTTTAGTTGATTCAAATAGAAATAGTATGCCAAAGTTACGACCCTGGGAAGTTGAAACACAAATTTACCCAAATGCGGCCCATAGTTTTGGTGCTTCATCTCCTAGTGTTAGGTTTTTGGATGTTTATGGTTTTCCATTGCTTCTCTATAATAAATATACCATCAAGCCTCATTGTAACACAGTTCAGAGGCCTGTAGCCCCCACATCTCTTCTCAGAGGTAAGCTACCAGTGCCCTTCTTAGCAGAGATTGTAGTGATTAAAGTAGTTGTGTGTATGTAATTGTATTTCAATTTATGTATCATTAGAGTGTTGCTGCTGTTGTTCAGCTGAGAATATGTCTGCTTAGATTTTAATACTTATATGGTGTTACACAAGTGGTAATAGAGATACCAACTAGGTACTTATTATGGGTGAGCTAGACAAATAAATGGAAGTGTGATTTAAATCTTGTGGATTCTTTGATTTCTACATGAGCAATTTATTTTCAGCATTTACTTTAGCAACAATTTATTTTCTTTGAAATTAATTTTGGTTGGTGTATCGGCATAGATAGTGCAACTGTCATTGGAATAAATAGAAGCCCCTAGATTGATAATTAAATGTGTGTTTTTTAGTCATTTAATAAGTGATTTATATAGTCCAACATTTTTGCGCCATTGTCGGTGATGGTAGTGATGATCCAATCAATAACAGTTGTTTCTAAGAAGTGTAATTTCCATTTTTTTTTATAGAGTGTCTCCAACAAAACAATTGCTGGGCAGTAAGATGAAAGGCAAGAACCTACGCAATGCTCTTACAGATTTGAGCGGGCTCGGTAATGTCTTGTTGGGACACTTAGGAATTGAATTTTGAGTGTTTTTTTAGGGTGCCTTCAGCTATACAGTCATTGGGTGGTAAGACGAGAGGTAAGAACCTGCACATCGCTCTAACAAGATTGATTTGGCTCACTTTTGTAGAAATTGAAGCACCTATAGGATGAATTGATATGCATAGGGCCCATGTGTGCCGGTAGGACAACATAAACATCTAAAAACACCCCCCACTCTACTAATTACAGAAAACACGGGTCGTAAGAAGGAAAAGAAGAACGCAGATTTGCGAAGGAAAAAACTCTTTGCAGATCTGATTTCAAGGGCAGAGAAGGAACAATCAACGTCATACAGACATAATAGGAAGACAGGACCACAGAAAGAAGCTACCATATCAAGGCCTGGACCATCGGTGTATTCAGTGGCTGGAACTAACCATCCTTCAAATAGCATATCCACTCTAGATATCGAAACCCCGGATTCAAAATGATAGTGGAGAATTGTTGATGAGGATCTGAGAATTGAAGGACATGGAGAGACCAGTGGGGACCATCAGGAACCTGAGGAGAATCAAGTAGTTGATCATCAATTGGATGCTGGTAGTGTTGTTAAACAATTGATCCTAGAGCAGCCTCATCCTTCTATTTTTCAATCTCCAGTACACTCCGAGGCTAGTTCATCCTATCAAGAAGAATCAACCATGGGGGACAAGAATGTTAAAATAGATAGCTCTATTACTTTTGAATTCCCAATAGTATTAACATGGGACAAAGCTCCTATGAATAACATCCCTTTTTCATCCCTACCATCCTTTCAAGGGATGGCTGTTGAGGATCCTGATACCTTTCTGTTCAAATTTGATGTGTTGTGTAGAGGTTATGACTATACTTCAGACGCCCAGAAGCTGAAATTATTCCCTGCTACTCTGAAAGGAGAAACATTAAGGTGGTTTATGAGATTCGGTGCTGGCACAATTCGAACATGTAATGATATGAGAGAAGCCTTTCACTTTAAGTATCAGGACTACTGCTGAACCAGGGATTTGAAGGACGAAATTTTCAGAATTTCACAGAAGGAGGGGGAAATCCTGGAAGATTATTTGGAGCGATTCCACTAAAATTTATAGAGGTCTAAGTTTAGTAACTTAGATCCAGAGGTTCTAAAGCCAATATTCTTAAGAGGATTAAGAAATTTTTGTCTGGAACATCGAAATATAATAGGAAAAGGATACATATCACAAGAAATTTTTGATGAGATAATGAAGCTTTGCCTACGTAGCTCAAGTGGATAGGTCAAAGGGAAAGTGTCAGTTCAGGATGCCTCATTCTAGATATAGAAGTCCACAAGTGGAGGAGTGACCCGAACAGAGATCGGGAACTTATTCGAGGATTTTAAAACCGATCTCCTTAGCACTCTCTCTGCCTATATCACTACGGTACAAGTCAAGAAGGCACAAGCAGAAGTTGAAGCAGCCTTAGCAATATTCTATCCCTGATGCAAAAAGAAACATTTGGAAAGAGAATGTGAACTGAATAGTGTTAGCATGTGCAACATCTATGAGCTCGCTTACTCTACAAATCAGTGTCGTGACTTGCCCAAAATTAAGTCGGTACTCCAAGAATCAAGTGAGGATGTTCAATACTCTTATTTTATGGGATCAAAGAGACCATGGCAACTGCGACCTACAGGTATGGCTTCATATTTTTCTTCTTTTTATCCTTGGAATAGTATTTATAACAGTAATCAATACCCATGGCAGTATCCTACTCCCGCCTTTGCACAATTTCCTTAATCATGGAACCAGTGGCCATCTCCTCAACCAATGAAATATCCGTCATCACAACCCAATCCTTAGGGTCAGAACTGGAGAGTAAATGGCCAAGGTAAAGTACCCCCTCCAATGCCAATGCAAAAAGAATAGCTACAACTTCCCTCTATTCAGAATCCTACACCTTATGTCTGACCCCAATTACTTGTACAACCTAACCCCAATCCAAATAACAAGGCAACCCAGAGCATGGATGCTCTGGTTACCCTCCAGACTTACCTTATCACTCCTATTGGGCTTAATGAGGTTCAAATTCAGTCTGGTAAATTAACTAGATCTGAACACACTCCCATTATTATTAAAGAAAGTGAATCACCCAGAAAAGATATGGAAAATTCTGGGGTAGTTGTTACACATGTAACAGCTGATATATCACTCGTTGTTACACCTATAATAGCCAACTCGGGGAAGCCTGCTATTTTTATAACAACCAATTTGAGTAAGGCTGGTACATCAGTGGTGGCTGACTTAGCTATTAGCATTAAGAATCCCCCATACCCTCAACGATTAACTGAAACTGTGTTGGTCTTACAAGTTGAATCCAAAATCCTTAAGGAGATGCAAAATTTATATGTATGGATTCCGTTGTTACAAGCTCTTAAGGAAGTAGCTATATATGCTGAAACAGTGAAGGATATATGTGTCAAAAGACCTAGGAGGAAGCCTAAAGACCCTGCTACTATCCATGTCATGGGGAAATTGTCTGATCTTATGATTTATTAGCCTTTTTTGACCAAGTATAATGACCCAAGGAACCTCACATTGACTATCCATATTGAAAATCATCCTATAACCAATACCTTGATTGATCTAGGGGTAGCTATTAACGTTATGACTAAAGACCTCTTCATCTCTCTAGGATTTCATGGAATTAGACCTACACCTACAGTTCTTGAACTAGAATATAGGTCCCGTGTTAAGCCCGAAGGAATGATTGAAGATGTGGTTATCATTGTGGCCTCCTTGAACTATCCGGCTGACTTTCTCATCTTACAAACCAAATCCAATCTAGGGGGTCATCCTTTAATATTGGGAAGACCATGGCTAGCCACTGCAGATTCATATATCAGATGTAGATCTGGATCTATGGTGATCTCAGATGGGTAGGCCTCTTAGAACCTAAATATTTATCCCCCATTGAAACCTCATATGGATTCAAATAGTCCCTATTGGGACGAATTTGTACTAGAATCTGATCTTTCCCTACCTATTCTCACGCTTGGAAAAGCACAATACTTTAAGGATGAAACAAAGGACGATATTATTAATATTTTTATCAGTAATCCACTCCCTGTTGCCTCCATTAGAGATTTGGGAGAAGGAGCTGAGGAAGATGATCTAATTGTTGAAATTTTGAAAACAACTCCACTTACTATCAATAGCCCCGCTGAAATCGAACCTGGAAAATGTTTAAATATCAATCCTAACCTGACTGCTGAACAAAACAGATTGTTGATACAGTGATTACAGAAATACAAAAAGGCATTTTCATGGGACTATACCGATATGAAAGGAATCCATCCTACCCTATGCACTCACCGCATTTACCTTAAAGAAGATTGCAAACCTGCCAGACAACCTCAGTGCTGAATGAACTCTGCACTTATGGAGATAGTAGAAGAAGAATTGCAGAAACTCCTTAATAATAATTTCATCTACCCTATTTCTGACAGTTAATGGGTGTCTCCGCTTGAAATAGTTCCAAAGAATAATGGCAAATGGATGGTCTGTGTTGACTATAGAGAACTTAACAAGGCCACCCAAAAGGATCATTTTCCCTTAACATTTATTGATCAGGTCTTGGATACACTTTCTCGAAAAAATTTCTTTTCATTTCTAGATGCGTTTAGTAGCTATAATCAAATACAGATTGCTCCAGAAGATCAAGACAAGACAACCTTTACTTTTCCACGAGGTACTTTTGCATATATATTCCTTCCCTTTGGTATCTGCAATGCACCAACAACCTTTCAAATGGAAATATTAGGTATTTTTTCTAATCTTTTGAATGATTTCCTTGAAATCTTTATGGATTATTTTACACCCTATATGGATTCCTTTGAGACAGCATTAGCTAACTTGGAAAAAGTGTTAGAACGTTGTGAACAAACTAATGTTTCTCTAAGCACGGAAAAATGCCACATGATGATGACCAAGGGAATTGTGTTGGGTCATTTGAATTTAGTAGATGGAATCAAGGTAGATCCTACAAAAATTGAGGTAATCTCTAGAATCCCGACCCCTAAGACTCTGAAAGAGGTACATAGTTTTTTGGGACATGCAAGATACTATAGGAGGTTTATAGAGAATTTTTAAAAGATTTCATCTCCTTTATTTTCAATACTGATGAAAGATGCAGAATTTGTGTGGACATAAAAGTGTGAGCAGGCCTTTTTAAAGTTGAAGAACTGTGTAACAATAGCACCTGTTTTACGAGGACCAAACTGGACATTTCTAATTCATATTTCCACAGACACATCTGACATGGCTGTGGCTGTTGTTTGGGGGCAGATGGAGGGTAAGAAGCCTTATGCCATATATTACATCAATAAGAACTTAACTCCAGCATAATTTAAGTACACTGTTACTAAGAAATAATTCCTAGCAGTAGTGCATGTTATCAACAAATTTCTGGACTACATCACATGGTACCAAGTATTTGTACACACTGACCCTACTGTAATTCGATTTTTAATGAAAAAACTTGTTACTAATGGTAGAGTTACATGATGGTTATTATTGTTACAAGAATTTGACATTACTATTTTAGATAAACCTGGAAAAGATAATGTAGTTGTTGATTTCCTTTCTAGATAAACTATAAGTGATGACTGCACTGCTACTAAGGATTATTTTCCATATGAGTATCTTTTTTCCATTTCTACTCACTCACCATGGTATGCAGATATAGCCGATTACCTTGCTATAGGAAAATTCCCACAGCAATTGTCTGTCTAGGAAAGAAGGAGGATTATATACCATAGTGCTACCTACTTCTGGATAGAAGGTAATCTCTATGACACCGGGCCAGATTTCCAGATTAGGCGATGTATTAGAGAATATGAGGTATTTTATATCCTAAACGCCTGCCATGAGGAACCTTTTGGAGGACACTTCGTTCACAAGAGGACAAGACATAAAGTACTCTCAACAGGGTACTACTCGCCAACTATATTCTAGGATTCCAAGAAGTTTGTGAAAGGATGTGATAGTTGTCAAAGGATGGGCTAGCCTCTAAAATAAGATGAGATGCCATTACAACCTCAGATATTAATAGAACCATTCGAGAAATGGGCCCTAGACTTTGTGGGGCCAATCAATCCTTCATCACAACAAAAATCATACATATTGGTCTGCACCGATTATGTCACAAAATGGGTCGAAGCAAGGGAACTAACTAGAGCGACAGAGGAGGCTGTTTCAGACTTCTTGTTTCAAAATATTTTTGTTCACTTTGGGATACCCAGAGAGATAGTGATAGATGGGGTCCTTAGTTCACATCTCATTTGAGTAAGAAGTTGGTTGAAAAGTATGGAATTCATCATAGAATCACCACACCTTATCATCCGCAAGAAATTGGTCAAGTAGAAAGCACCAATAAAGTCATTGAGGGAATATTGACAAAGACAGTAGCCAGCCACCGAAGAAATTGGGCTGAGAAAATTCTAGAGGTAATGTGGGCTTACACGAAAACATGGAGAAATACTATAGGCTTCTCACCATATGAACTGGTGTATGGTAATAATCCCTTATTCCCCATAGAATTTGAAATAAAGACATTAAGAATAGCATTGCAGGTTGATCTAGATTTGAGTACAGCATAGACTCAAATATTGAACCAGCTCAATGAGTTGTAAGAGAAACAATTAGCTGCCATTCAAAAAATATAAATTATTCAACAACAAAGAGTTGAATGGCATGATGGGTTTATTAGGAAGAAAAATTTCCAGAAAGGAAATTTGGCTCTTCTCTATGATTCAGGGCTCAAATATTTCAAAGGCAAGCTCTGCATCAGATGGCTAGGTCCTTATGAAGTGGATAAAATCTTTGACAATGGGACTGTACAATTGGTCACCATTGAGAGTGCTAAGATGTCGTTACTGGTTAATGGGCACCGTCTAAGGTTATATCATCAACCCAATTTGAAGGAATCATTTGTCAACATTGTTGCGGACTCTGATCTTCATGTTACAACAGCAGGGGAAAATTCTCCTCTGCAGCCTTAAAATATGCAATTCCAATAAGTGTAGCAATTGAAAACCATATGCATGGAAGCTGTTACACCTGTTTAAAATAAATAAATAAATAATAACAAAATAAAAGAAAAAAATTAAAAAAATCTAACTGTGAAAACCCCTTTTCGGGGCACAGTGAGACAGTTAGTAAGAGTTGAAAACCACTCTTGTGGCGGTTGTTACACACATATTTTTCTCCTTGTAATATCATCTTCCCTTCTTGATCTATATCATAGGATGATGATATTCATGTAGTTTCATTTTCTCTACCAAATTCTTTTGATTATTATGTTTTTTTTTAATAATTTAAAAGTTGTCTTGGTTGTTACACATGTAACAAACAACAAACACGAATATTGTTATTTATAATTTATTCTATAAAAATCAATAACCATTTCAACTAAACACAAAAACATGAGCACTGCAAGAAGGACGCCGTCAAGAACCTGTGGAATCCACTCCTATTGTAGAAGAAGCAGCAATGGACACAAAGGTGACTCTAGGTAAAAAAAAAAGGGGCGGACACACAAGAACCCACTGAAGAGGCTACTGTTACAAAATAAATAGAAACAGAACAATATGCAAAAGAGGTTTGGGTGGTTACAAAAGAGGATTCGTAACAGTGAATAGGAAAACTTCCATATGTAGCAAATTCCCTTCAAAACCCATTTCTTTACTCGATGTCGAGATGAGTGGAACATGGTCAACCATCGATCTCGTTGCAGGAAATCAAGATGGTTGCATGAAATTGGTGTATCTACAGGAAATCCGGAATTTCTATAGGAATCTTAGCCACATGAGCTATCTGTAGGATTTTTGGAACTGTTCAAATTTAGCAAATTTGTGCATGAGTTCTAGACTAGTTACAATAGTAATGCAATAAAGACATATCTAGATAAAAAAATACTTTAATTTAGATAAAATGACACTTATTATGATAATTTAACATAACTTAGGCTTATGGTACCCTTTTTAGAAAAAACTATATAACATAGCCGAACTAGGTATAATGAAAGAGTGAAAAGAGTTCAAAAATAGGGGAGGCAAGGCCTAGGATATGTGTTAAAAATGGGTAAAGTTCAGACTTAATAGATACTACTCACCTAAAAACCCCCCACGAGAGGGACCCCTCCCCCCCCCACCCCCCCCTGTTGTGCCTTGTGCAAAGGGGGGGCTATCGCCCCCCCTCTTACCCCCCCCCCCCCCCCTCGCGCGTGATTAGTCATGGAAAGAATATAAAACATACCCAACATTCTCCCACTTGTTGTTTTCTTTCCACAGGGGGCCATAAGAGAGCTTAGCCATTGGCCCAATTTTTCAACACCCATTGTTTCTCTACACCAAGAGAACTTCTTAGTTCTCACAAACTTCTTCAATGCATCTACAACATTCTTGAAACTGTCCACCTTTACCAGCAACACCTTTTTGTCCTCAACCATATCTCTCACAAGTGATAATGAACATCAATGTGTTTTTTCTTTGAATGATAAGCATCGTTCTTTGCCAAGAAAATTTTACTTTGGCTATCACAGTTTATCATCATTAAAGCTTGCTTCAACAACCCCATACTTGAACACAAACTCTGCAACCAATTCTTCCTTACTTTCATGAGCGGTTTTCGTGTATTCAGCCTCTGTAGTTGAAAGAGCCACTACAAAATATCCTTTTATCATCCAACTAACTGCTTGTCATGAAAGCAGCTCCAAAAATAGAACACAAGAGAGATCAACGCCATAGAAATCAACCACTTCGAGGAGGAAACCTCCAATAAATTACATAAATGAACAACTATTGGATGATAAAAATGAAAAAACCTCCTCTCTCTATATAGGAGTCAATGGGGCCACAATGTAATCCTATTGGGGCCACAATGTAATCCTAGCCGACCTAACAATAATAATTTAAGGGCACAATAATAAAAACATGGGGGTTACAAGGGTACAATAATAACAATAAGGGGGTTACACTAACAACAATAAGGGACTATACTAGTAATATAGGGACCTAACATGCCCCTCTCCTTCAAAAAAGTGTTGTCCTCGACACTTGAGTAGCTCTGGGTGCTTCTGTATAAAATTATCATCCTCCCATGTAGAATCTTCAGTGGGTAAGTTCTTCCACTTGATGAGATACTCTGAAATTGATCGATTTTGTAGCTATCGAGTTCTTGTTTCCGTGACCGCTTCAGGTTCCAATATGATTTTTCCTTCCTCATCAAGTTCTGGCAATATTGTTTGAACTGGAAGATTTTCACCTATAACCTTCTTTAAGCATGAAACATGGAAAACTGGATGTACTCGCGAAGAATTAGGAAGCTCCAATTTGTATGCCATAGTACCAATCTTTTGCAACACCTTGTAAGGACCATAGTACTTTGGCGATAATTTATTATCCTTCATAGCTTGCTTGAGGGACATTTGTTTATATGGTTGTAGCCGTAAAAATACCCAATCTCCTACATCAAAACTTCTCTCGCTGCGATGTTGATCTGCCTGTTGTTTCATTCGATTTTTTGCCAAATTCAGGTTATCCTTTAAGAGTTGGAGAACTTCTTGCTGATGCTCGATGTGATCTTCCACTGCTTGAACCTTCGAATTTTCTCTTAAAGATGATGTGATGGATGGTGGATGATATTCATAAAGTGCCATAAATGGGGTCATTTTTGCTGCAGTATGGAAGGAAGTGTTATACCACCATTCAGCTAGAGGTAACCACTTGACCCATTGTGTTTGTTTATCAGATACAAAAAAACGAAGATACCCTTCCAAACATTTATTTACTATCTCAGTTTGACCATCAGATTGAGGATGATAAGATGAGCTATGAGCTAATTGAGTACCCAAACAAGAAAATAACTCCGTCCAAAAATTTCCAGTAAAAATGGGATCTCTGTCGCTCACAATAACCCTTGGGCTTCCATGTAGCTTTTGAATTCTGTCCATAAATGTAGTAGCAACTCTACTTGCTTTAAATGGATGAGATAATGCACAAAAGTGTGCATACTTGGTAAGTCTATCAACTACCACCATGATGACACTCTTTCCTTCGGACTTAGGTAAACCTGTGATAAAATCCATTGAAATCTCCTCCCAACGTTGACTTGGAATGGAGAAAGGTTGTAGAAGTCCCGGGGTCTTAATTGTTTCCACTTTATTCTGCTGGCAAACCAAACATTCCGCCACAAAATTTTGAATATCAGATTTAAGGCCATCCCCAAAAAATTCTTTCTTCACCCTGTGGTAAGTTTTTAAAAATCCAGAGTGTCCTCCTAAAGGAGAAGTGTGCAATTCCAGAAGAATATTTTGTTTTAGTTGGGAATTCTTACAAAGATATAAGCGATCTTTGTACCATAAGGAATCATTTTTCCAACTAAATGTATCAGATGTACTAGGATTTTGCTGCAAATTTTGAATGAGTGTCCACACTTCTTCGTCCTTCTTCCATTCATCCCTTGCTTCGGTTATCAAATCTGGTTGGATAATAGAAATGGCACAAAGCAATGCTTCCACCTCTTCATTCTTTCTTGAGAGTGCATCTGCAACAACATTTAGCTTCCCTTTTTTGTAGATTATTTCAAAGTCATAACCCAACATCTTTGTGGCCCATTTTTGCTACTCTTCTGAAGATAGTCTTTGTTCCAAAAAGTGTTTAAGACTATCATGATCAGTTTTTACCTTGAAGTGTCTTCCCATTAGGTAAGTTCTCCATTTCTTTAGTGCATGCAGTATTGCTGACATTTCCTTCTCATAAATAGGTTTCTGTAAATACTTTCCTTTGATTGGACGACTTTCAAAAGCAATGGGTCTTCCTTCCTGCATTAAAACTGCACCAATTCCATTTCCTGGGGCATCACATTCCACAATAAAGGTTTTTGTGAAGTCTGGCGTAGCTAAGACCGGTGCTAGGCACATTGCCTCTTTAAGATGTTCAAAGGCCTTAGTTGCTTCAGGAGTCCATGAAAATGCATCTTTCTTCAATAATGTTGTTAGAGGTGTTTTTATTCTCCCATAATTCTTAACAAACTTGCGATAATACCCTGTTAACCTGAGAAATCCTCGCAACTGCTTTATGGTTGTGGGGACTTTCCATTCCTTAATGGCTTTAATTTTGTTAGGGTCTACCTTAACACCCTCGTGAGATACAATATGACCCAGATATTCCACCTCTTGTACTCCAAAAAAACATTTGGATGTTTTTGCATATAATTGTTTCTCCTGCAATAGTTTGAGCACCCTGTCAACATGTTCAACATGATCCTTCCAAGACCTGTTGTAGATTAGTATATCATCAAAAAATACTAGCACAAATTTTCTAAGGAAGGGTTTGAAAATGGAATTCATCAACCCTTGAAATGTAAAAGGTGCATTGGTAAGGCCAAAAGGCATGACCAAAAATTCATAACGACCCTAATGAGTTTGAAATGTTGTTTTCAGAATATCTTCAGTCTTCACTCTAATTTGATGATATCCTGAATGAAGATCCAACTTGGTAAAATAAATTGGTCCATGTAATTCATCCAATAATTCATCAATCATAGGAATGGGAAATTTATATTTAATAGTGAGATTATTCAGCTCCCTATAATCCAGACACATGCACCATGATCCATCCTTCTTGTGCACCAATACTACTGGAGCAGAGAAAGAACTTTGACTAGGTTGAATTATACCAGCCTCTAACATTTCTGGAATCATACGTTCAATTTCACTCTTTTGGACATAACGATATCTGTAAGGCCGGATGTTTGGAGGAACACTTCCTGGAATCAAATGAATAGCATGATCATGATCACGAATAGGTGGGAGTAGCTTGGGAGTATCAAACACCTTGGAATGATTGTCCAAGGCTCTTCGGAGATATGGAGAAATAGATGATTTTGATGTTGGAACTTCTAGTGAGCATAATTGTGAAATTATGCATCATTGTTCTTTATTTAGAAGCTTTTTCATGACATTAGAGCTTATTGTCTTTCCTAGCTTCCCTGTAATACCCCGTAATTCGATTTCCTTTCCTTCTGAAAAAAATTTCATGAAAAGTTCTTGAAAATTAAAAGCTACCATCCCCAAATATTGTAACCATTGTACTCCTAGTAAAACATCAGCACCTCCCATTGGGATGCAAATAACTGGACTATTCAATACATATTCCCCCATGGATAGCTTGATATTATGGCATTTTCCAGAGAAATTTATAGTTCCTCCATTTGCGACAATCACTTGACATTCTGGTGCTGGGTATATGAAACAATTCAATTCCTTGGCTACCTTACAATGAATAAAATTATGGGTACTACCCAAATCAATCCACACTATTATCTTTTTCTTCTTTATATGTCCTTCTATCTTGAGAATTTTAGGAGTGGTAATTCCTACCAATGCATTACATGATATGGTCGGACTCATTTCTTCTTCTTCTAGGGTTGCTTCCTGGTGTATATCCCCTTCTTTTGAATTTTCTTGTTCATTTTCTTCCTCCTATTCACAATCTATGTAAAATAATTTCTTCTCAGCACACTTATGACATTTAGTTTATTTTCTATTGCAACTGTAGCAAAGCCCTTTTGCTATTTTTTCTTCCAATTGTTGTGGTATCAACCTTGTAGGTTGTGGAATTCTAGGAGTAACAACACTTCCATCTTTATAGATGTGAGTGGTAGGCTTCCTTGTCGCCATAATTTTACATTCAATTTTTCTTGCCAACCTGAATGCCTTCTCTAATGAATTCGGTTCCCAAACACGAACTTCATGCTGGATGTTATCCTTTAAGGTCCCTATGAAGACATCAATCTTGTGTTCCTTTGGAATATCAGTTACCCTTCTATTCAATTTTTGGAAGTACTTAATGTGCTCTTCCACTAAACGCTTTTGTTTGAGATTTATCAATTGGCTAAAGAAAGTGTTTCTCTTTGTATATCATTTCCTCCATAAAAATTGACCAAGTGAAAAATTTTTTACGGGAGCAAAGCCATTGATACCATAAAAATGTATTTTTTTCTAAATGTAAAGTTTCAATGCATACCTTTTGTGTGTTTTGCACATTATTGAGATCAAAATATTGCTCCATATGTAGTATCCATGTTACGGGATCCTTGCCATCAAACTTCCTGATATCCATATTTGGAATATGGTGGTTATTTAATCTAACATTAGAGTTTATGAAATCACGATTAGCATTTATTTTGTTCTCATCATGATTTTCCTCTACTATCTTTTCTCCATTAGGAAACATTTCTTGTGTCAACTTTGCCAAACCTTCGATGTATACTTTTAGATCATTCTTCATGTTTTCCATTTTTTCATCGATGTTAGCTTCCATGTCATCCATCTTACCTTCCATGTCAACTTCCACGCCCTCCATCTTAGCTTCCAAACCATTCATCTTATATTCCATGCCTTTCTTCAAACCATCCATCTTAGTTTCCACGTCTTTCTTCAAAACTTCCATTTCATTTTTTTTTGCTCTTTGCGATATCAAAATTTGCTACACTTGCTCTTGGAATTTTGATATCTCATGTTCAATTTATTCATCTTCATGAGTCATAGTAGATCCTTATGAAGTCTTAATGGGTGTTTAATTCATTTTTTGAGGCATTTTAGAACCCAATACTGATATCTATGCTTAATAGGCCTTTGGAATCACCTAGAACTGATTTTTCAAACAAGACTTATGCAATTTGAAAAAAATACACACCTTTTTCTTGATTTTGAGGAGCTTGATATCGAAACTGAAATATCTTTGTCATTTCCGATCTTCAATATATGAAATTTGGTCCTGAAGTATCCCTCTGAATATTCTTTTGAATGCCACAAGTCAAACGTGATTTGGATTCTTGAAGACAAAGTTATTCCCAATCTCCTACGATGACCTAATTATGGACTGGTTCAGTAGAGCGAACTTGTACAACTTGCCATGTATCACTGTTTCTTCCTTCATCTCTAAAATTGATATAGAGAAAAAAAAATTCCGTGTAATTGTGGCCACATTTTACAGAATCTGAATCTGATGCTTAGAGAGAGAGTTATGATGTTTTTCCCACGGTCACCTCTTTCAGTTGAAATTCGGGAGGCTGAAACAATCCTAACTTCCATAGATCATATATCCCAACATATTGCAAACCAAGATCTGAAATTTTTACAGGCGGTTCCTTAGGCTTCCAGCTCTGCTTTTTGAAAATTTCAGCTTCTAAACCCTCGTAGAAGAATCGTTATAGTGAAAATTCTGCAATGACTTGTTTAGGTTAAATTGAGGAGCCTGCAAAAAGCTCTAACTTCCACATATCATATCTCCAAAAATTTTGTGAACCAAGCTATAAACATTTGCGATGATGTTCCTCAGGATTTCAGCTTCGCACTCTAAAACTTCAGATTTTGAACCTTCGTAGAAAAAATGCTATAGCGAAAATGCCACGATGACCTGTTTGGAGTAGTGAAACCATAGAATCCAAAGCTCTGATAGCAAATGTTATTAAACCAGCTCCAAAAATGGAAGAAAAGAGAGATCAAAGCCTTAGAAATGATCCAATTCTAGGGTTAAACCTGCAATACATTACATAAATGAACAATTCTTGGATGATACAAATGACAAAACCCCCTCTCTATATATAGGAGTCCATGGGGCCACAATGTAATCCTAGTGGGGCCACAATGTAAACCTAGCCGACCTAACAATAATAATGTAAGGGCACAATAATAACAATATGGGGGTTACAAGGGTACAACAATAACAAGAAGGGGGTTACACTAACAACAATAAGGGAATATACTAGTAATATAAGGACCTAACTCTACTCCTCAAAATAGGATAAGCATGTACCCACTTGTAGATCTTTTGCGATCTAGATCACTAACCCAGTCTGGATCAGGAAAGCTACAGATATCCAAAACTTTATCCAATCGTTGTCTTCCCTGGTAGCACAAGTCATAATCACTAGTGCCATGCAAATACCGGAAAACTCAATTCATTGTTGTCCAATGCTCCTTCCCAGGTTTTGAAATAAAACTGCTCAATACTCCCACTACATGTGCAATGTTTGGTCTAGTATATACCATTTCATACATCAAGATACCAACTACAGTTTCATATGAACATGGGACATGTCCTCCTCTTCTTTGTGTGTCTTGGGACATTGTCCAGTAGATAAATTTACACCTATAGGAAAAGGAATCATCACTGGTTTACTATCTTGCATATTGAACCTCTACAATATTGTTACCAAATGTTTCCACTGGTTTTTCTAGAGCTTCCTCTTTTCTTTATCTCATTTAATTGCCATGCCAAAAATATAGTTTACCAAACCAATATCCTTCATGTACAATTTAGAGAACTATTGGGTCTTGAAATCCTCGATAATGTCTTTGTCATTTCCAATCAGCAACATATCATCCACATACAAAACCAAATAAATAACATGGTCACCAATTAATTTAGAATATACACAATGATCCTCTTTGCTTATGGTGAAGAAAATTCCCCATATATATGTATCAAATTTTTTATACAACATCCTTAGTGATTGTTTTAACCCATAAAGGGACTTTTTTAACATGCATACTAGTTCTTTCTTACCCTTCATTGCAAATCCTTCAGGTTGCTTCATGTAGATCTCCTTTTCCAAATCCGCATGAAGAAATGTTGTCTTCACATCCATCTATTCTACCTTAAAATAAATGCAGCAACAATAGATAAAGAAATGTAATAGAAGTTACCTTAGAAACAGGAGAGAAAATACCACCAAAACTAATTCCCAACACATATGAATAATGTTTTGCTACCAAATGAGATTTTTATTTCTCCACCTTGCCTTCTACATTCATCTTCTTCTTAAACACCGATTTTATCACAATGGGCTTTCTTCGAGCCGACAACTCCACCAGATCCCATGCCTCATTTTTTTTTAAGGATACCATTTCATCAACCATGGCCTCCTTCTAGATTTTTCGATTCTCTGAATCCAATTCCTCCCTGAAAGTTCTAGGATCATTGTAATACTCTAAATTTCCCATCATATTATTGGAATATTAGAGTTCTTACTTTTCTTAATTAATTAAGTAAATAAAAGGGTGTAGGGACCCATAAAACCCATAGATGAATAAGATCCACCTTTTATGTGTGTATGTTGGTTATTATATAGTAGATCTACATTATGGAGTAGTGGAGAAAATTATTAATGAGGGGAGAGTGGAGATCATGCATCATTAATGAGAAATATCATGGAGATAGTGGAGGAGTTAAAGTAAGATCATGGGGAAATAAATGTAATATCATAGAGAACTAATGATCAGATGCTGGAGGAAGTGGTGCATTAAATGCACACATGATAGAGAGAGTGGGAATTAAATGCAAAGATGATTGAGATCATGGAGAGAAAACACAATCCTCATGGAGGTTAGTGGCCACATGTGCAGCGCAGTTATGAGGTGGGCCAAGGCTAGGGGAGGCTCTCAAAGCATAAAAGGAAGGTGAAAGAAGCCATAGAAGGCAGATTTCAAAATTGGATTTTATATCTAGATTTGTCATTTGAAATTCTTGTGCACACTTCAGCTATTTAGCTAAGTCTGTAGTGCTCTTTAGCACACGGGTGTTCCAAAGGGGGAATCCCACCCTTACCCATGGGGGAATTCGAGTGCCTACTCTGGGACATTGGAGTAGTATTTCATTATCAGGCATTGGTGGCACATTCAACCTCTCTCTGTAGCACATTTAGATTCAGGAATTGCACATTCTTGCTTGAGGGTTTGAGAGGAGGAGGTTGTTTCTAGCATTTTAGCTAGGAAACTGGTGGAGGATTCATCCTTTCACCTTGGGATTTCAGATCAGTCTTGCAGGAGAAAAAAATTTATATTTGACATTAGGTCACCTGTTTATACCTCCATGCAGCAGCAATTCCCCCAGGAATTGCGCAGTCTAGTCCTGTAGATCCATTGGAGGAAGGAAGTTTCCAGTATTTCAACTGGAAATCCCAAGAGGAATCATCCCCTAATTTTGGTGATATTGTTTACATCATTCTTGAGATAAATTTCATCATCTAGAAATAGGCTATAGCTTCAGCATCCTTGACAATGAAGTCCATTCCAGTAGTTGTGAATTCAGCAGCTGCAATCTTGAGAGGAGGAAGGAGGAGCTAGATCTCAAGCTTCTAGCTTGGAGATCTAAAGAAGGGATCAACCCTTAATGCATTGAGGTGATTTTATATAATTGTAGGCATCTTATATTATGTTCATTTCATAGATCTACATACCCAACAGTCATATAATGCAAGCCCTAGGACGGTGATTTTCCAAGGTTGTTAGATCTTGAAATCCTTTCTGGGTTATTTTGGGTTTTCATCATAGAGCCCGGATCTGAAATCCCAATGTCATATAAGATTCAGAACAACCTGATATATGCATTCCATTTCAGAAAATAGTTATAGTTCGAGCATCTGTAGAAGGGACAGTGCAGTATGCCCTCTAGTAATCCAGTAGTTGCGTAGTTCACTCTTTCACGGGACTTTAGGGTCACTCTAGCCTTCTTGTTTGGCTTGGGTGCTTCTAATTTTGAGCATTGTTGTACTTTCATTTTCATTTCCTAATAATAAAATTCCTTAGCTATTATGTCTATTTTTATGGTGTATTTAGTTTATTTGTTCGTTGATGTAGTTTCCAGCTATTATGTTTCTATATTCTTGTCTCTCCCATTTTTTGATATTACAGTGGTATTCGAGCGTGATCTTTGGCTCAGCTTGTGGGCATTAAATATTATGACATCAGAAGAAGAAGAAGAAATTAGAGATATATAATGGCAGAGGGATTAAGTTCTACCACACTTCTCTTCAAATATATGCAATATCTCTCCAAGGAGGTCAAACAAATGAGAAGGGACAGGCAAAAAGAGACCTCAAGAAGGTTTCAGAATGAGGAAGGTCCAAGCACTTTCTATCATCAACAGAAGAAACTGACAATGCAAAGAGCTCCACAACAATATACTATGTCCACTTTCTTTGACGAGGAAGGTGAATGACATGGAGATGGAGGAAACATGGAGTATGAGACTCCAAGTAATTATCTTGGACAGTACAAATATCAAACAAGAGCATTCAAGGAGAATCTAAATTTGCAACAGTTTTTCCAGATCAGAGAAGAATGGAGATCCCACAACATCAATAGAAGAAAGAGGCACATACATAATGGGTTCTTCTTTCCTACATTTGATGGGTCTTCCACAACCACAACAGAATCTTGGAGGAAGAAGTTAGATGTATTCTTCCTGCTACATCTAGTAGCACAAAGAAAGGTTGTTGATATTACAGCGCTGCACCTTGATGGTGAAGCAAAGGATTGGTGGTTCAGTCATTTGAAACATACAAGAATGACTATTTATGCAGACTTCACTCAAAGGGTGATAAATAAGTTTGATAGAAGAAAACTAGAAACACTTTCCATAGACACATTTCCCACAATTGATGAGAAGTTACATGAGGATCAATGGGAATATGTCAACATTATCACTCTGAAAGAGGAGAAACTACCACCACCAGTAGCTGTAGAAGTACTTGCATCAGGAGAAGGAGAAATTGCATGTTTGCAAGATGGTCTTGATCTTTTCACATTGGAAGTCCCATGCATAATTTAGGAGATGCGTGAGGAAGAGGAGGTAGATATCAGCATTGGTACATTAGAAGAGGAGCAACCATCACCATTACCAGCAGTTGGAGAATCCATTGCACCGGTTGGAGGAAATATTGTAGTTGTACAAGATGTTTCCAAGTACCAGCTTATCCAAGGTTTTTAAACATTTCCATCCCATCATATTTCAGCACCTCAACTTGAGATTTGAGGGATCATTCCATCAGGAAAATTTCATAATCAAGGGTTAGAGCACCTTTCTAATTTGGAGATACAAACTATCACTATGCAGGGGACCCTTGACTTCCTCAAGGAGGAGATATATATCCATCCTAGTTTTTCAGTATTGAGCTACATGCAACACTTTGTGTTGAAGTGTGGAGTTTCAAAGGATAGGATGAGCATAGTCCTAATTAGTACAATGCCAGGATATGAATTTAGAATTGTGTATGATCATGAGACAATAGATGCACCATCATGTATATCAACAGCGTTGTCACTAAGCAGCCATGATGAGTTGGGGCCCCAATTATTCATGGAGAATTCCGAGGACAACTTCACTCATGAAGCACTGGAGGGACAAATGGTCAATGGTAGACAAATTGTTATGGATATCATTTTCCACTATTATGATGGAGTCTTCTTGATGACCATATCACAGCTCAAAGAGGATTTTCTACCTACAGCATATATAGAACCTCATGGGTTCTATTGGGCCATTGAGGAGAGGATCTCACGGAGAGACCTCAAGGAGGGTGCACTACAACATATCATGGAGTGCAAAGCTTATCATATTGAGGAGGATGGTATTCTACCTTGGGTGGATACCAAGTTGGAGCATGATATGATTCATCACCAACGATGGGATCGAAGGATGAGGATGATGAGAAATGGATTGACAACCTACTTGCAGATCTATGATACGGGGTAGTAAGAAGCATGGATGCACTGGTTGCATTTGGGTGAGTATGGTAACTACCCAACATTTCAAATTTGTATGATCCATACCTTCCATATCAATGGTGTTATGCAGTAGCAGGAGGCATGGTTGCACTGGTTACTCTAGAGAGATTTTGGCCATCACATGACATATCCTATGTGAATGGGTATGTTATTGTTTGGGACATTGTATGGCACTCACATAATGTGGAAGCATTGGTCTTGGATATGTTGTTCTGATGTGACATTCTACATGTCAATCAATATTTTTTTTCTTCATGACTTGCATTATGATGATGTGAGGTGGCAGTAAGAATCCTTGTTTCTTTGGTTACTCTTGGGAGAGTATGGGTTGACATTCTCCCCTCCTTTGCATGATGATGATGTAGCATGGCAACAAGTGGCCTTACTAATTTGGCTTCTATTAGGAGAGTATGGCCACCATACTTGGTATGATGATGAGGTGGTGTGGCAGCAAGAGGCATTGTTGTGGTGGATTCTCTTGAGAGAGAATGGCTACTAAACTTGGTATGATGATCGTGTGATGTGGAATCAAGAGGCATTATTGCAGTGGGTACTATTGGGAGTGTATGGTTGGGAATTTTACATGTGCATCCATATGTCTCTACTTATTATTTTACATAGTGTTGATATGATGCTTGGAGCAAGAAAGGCCAATGAGGCAAGGATGGGAGCATGGAGAAGTGAAATCTACTCTATGTAGCATGGGTTGTAGAGATAGTTCATGAATTGGGACTTTCCACTTTGGGAAGAAACCATTTCACTTCATATATCTCATGCATAGAGGAGACTCTTGGAAAAAAAATAGTTTTCACTTGGAGATTCATTGATGAGGAGAGGCATCTAAATATTCAGTTGGATGCCATTCTAGAGAGGTAGATATGGAGCTGGGCATGCATAGCACATTGGAGGAGATGCAGAGACCTTCCACATGAGGATGCCATTTGGAGGAAGAGGGATTTCTGTAGAATATAACTTTACATTTTCTTCAAGAAAAGCAACATTTTGGCGGGGAGGACTATAATATTCCAAATTTTCCATCAGATTATTGGAATATTAGAGTTCATACTTTTCTTAATTAAGTAAGTAAATAAAATGGTGGAGGGATCCATAAACCCCATAAATGAATAAGATCCACTTTTTATGTATGTACATGGGTTATTAAATAGTAGATTTGCATTATGGAGTAGTGGAGAAAATTATTAATGAAGGGAGAGTGGAGATGATGCATCATTAATGAGAAATATTATGGAGATAGTGGAGGAGTCAATGTAATATCATGGGGTAATAAAAGTAATATCATAGAGAACTAATGATCAGATGTTGGAGGAAGTGGTGCATTAAATGGACACATGATGGAGAGAGTGGGAATTAAATAGAGAGATCATGGAGATCATGGAGAGACAACAGAGTCTTCATGGAGGCTAGTGACCACATGTGCAATGTGGTTATGGGGTGGGCCAAGGATAGGGGAGGCTCACAAAGCATAAAAGGAAGTTGAAGGAAAGCCATAGAAGGAAAACTTAAGAATTGGATTTTGGTTATGGATTTGTCATTTGACATTTATGTGCACGCCTCAACTGTTTAGCTAAGTCTACAGTGTTGTTTAGCACACAAGTGTTCCCGAGCAGGAATCCCACCATTACCCACAAGGTAATTCGAATGCCTACTTTGGTAAGGCTTGTTTGAGCAGACATTCATCATCAAGAATTGGTTCCACATTCAACCCCTCCCTACATCACATTCAGATTCATGAATTACACATTTCTTCTTGAGGGTTTGAGAGGAGGAGTTTGTTTCTAGAATTTCAGCAAGAAAACCGGTGGAGGATTCATCCTTTCACCTTGGGATTTCAGATCAATATTCTAGGAGAAAAATTCAGTTTATACCTCCATGCAGCAGTAGTTCCCACAGGAATTGCACAGTCCAATCCTATAGATCCATTTGAGGAAGGAACTTTCCAGTATTTCAGTTGGAAATCCTGTGAGGGATCATCTACTCACTTTCGTGATATTTCTTCCATCATTCTTGAGCTAAATTTCATCATCTAGTAGTAGGATATAGCTTCCATGACAATGCAGTCCATTCCATTACTTGTGTATTCGACAACTGTAATCTTGAGAGGAGGAAGGACGAGCTATATCCCAAGCTTCTAGCTTAGAGATTTGAAGAAGGGATCAACCCTTCATGCATTGAGTTGATTGTATATCATTTTAGAAATGTTATATTCATTTCATGTAGTAGATCTCCATACCCATCAGTCATATAGTGCAAGCCCTAGGAGGGTGATTTTCCAAGGTCGTTAGATCTGGAAATCCTTTCTCGATTATTTTGGGTTTTTGTCATAGAGCCTGGATCTGAAATCCTGGCATCATCTGAGCTCTGGAAAAACCATATTTACACATTCCCTTTCAGCCAACATTTATTTTCCATCATTTGAAGAAGGGACAACTCAGTATGGCCTCCAAAAATCCAGTAGTTACATAGTGCACTCTTTGAGAGGACTTCAGGGTCATTCAAGGCTTCTTGTTTGGCTTGGGTGCTTCTAACTTTTATTATTGTTGTACTTGCATTTTCAACTCCTAATAATAAAATGGATCAGATATTATCTCTATTTTTATGGTGTATTTATTTTATTTGTTCATTGTTGTAGTTTCGAGATATTGTATTTCTATATTCTTGTCTCTCCCATTTTGGGATATTACAATCATCATAAGTGATAGATAAAGAAAATTTGAATACAAATCAAATAGAATATAAATTTATGGCTTCCTTATTTCTTGAATTGATCTTCTCATAGCTGAAGTTTTTGGCTCTTCTTATTCTCAATCATTTCTAGTTGTAGAGTTTGGTTCTTCTTCTTTTAGCTCAAATTCTATCTTCTCAGGTTCCTTTGGTAGGACTTAATGCTTAACAACATGTTTAACCTCTCTAAACACCACATCTCGATTGTACACAACCTTCCTTGTTTCTGGGTTCTAAAGCTTATAACTTTTTAGACCATCCTTATACCCAATAAAGATTCACCTTTAAGATTTACTATCCAATTTAGTTAATTTCTCCTTTGGAACATGTACATATGCATCACATAAAAATACCCTCTGATGTGAAATAAAGGATTTATTACCTATCCATACCTCATGTGGAGTCTTATCCTCCAATTTTGATGAAGGTGATCTATTAAAAAGGTAGCATGTAGTCTCCACTGCCTCTGCCCAAAATTCTTGTCCTAAGCTGGTACCACTAAGCAAGATTCTTACCTTTTCCATCAACGTCTCATTCAATATTTTTGCAACTCTGTTTTGATGAAGTGTGTATGGAGTATAATTTTTTCATGCTATACCACACTGCTTACAGAACTCTTCAAATTATTTCTTGCAAAACTCTCCACCATTATCTATCCTCGACACCTTTATATTTTTCTCTCTCTAGTTTTCCACAAAAAACTTAAATTATTTAAACCTTCCAAAGACTTAATATTTATTCCTGACGAAATATATCCATGTATTCCTCGAGAATTCATAAATAAACGAAACATAATACAAGGAATTACCCAGTGATGGTACCGACATAGGTCCAAACCCATCACTATGCATAAGATATAATATCTTGTTTGCCCTCTTAGCACCATAAGGTAAACTCACCCGATTCTGCTTCCCATATACACAATGTTCATAGAAATAGAAATCTTGAGATAAATTAGACATATCTTCTAACATACCATTACCATTCAGTATTTTAATACCCTTCTCTCCAATATGTCCAATTCTTTGATTCCATAACATGATCTTTTCTCCAGATGCTAGTAGGATTTTTGCTCCACTTTCAGGAACCACAAAACTATTGCACCCATCGATAACAGTGCTACCCTAAATCTTGTACAAAGTTCCAATCTAAAATCCTCACATCAATACCAGTTCCCCTTGAACCATATTGCAGGTATCTTTCTCGAGCATTGTTTTTACATTTGCATCATCTGTGTTTTGGGAGTTGGTTTCATAACAAAATCAGATTTTTGGCCTATGCAGGAATATAAAGAACATGAGGAAGTGTTCTAATCCTTCCACCTTGCAACTTCAACTTGAATTTTATGTGTCCCACGATTCTGGATTTCCTATCATCCACTAAGAATACATCACCACCATCATACTTATCATACTTGCAGAACCACTCCCTATGGGAAATGATGTGAAATGATGCACCTGAGTTAATCAAACATGCCTCATTATCTACATGTGTATTTGAAGAAGAGGCCAAGTACACATCCCCACCTTCATCTGAGGTGGTTTTCCCCTCTGCAGAAGGAGCATCATTAGATGCCTTTCCCTTATTAGGATCTTTAGATATACAGTCCTTTTTGAAGTACCCTTACTTTATGCATTTCCAACACACCTTTACAGGATTCCCTTGCGATTTAGAACTCCCAATAGAGAAATTATTCCTTTTTCTGTTCTAGGACCATCCTCATACAAACACGACATCTCCATTATGGCCCTCCATATTTTCCATCTCGTTTCCTCTGATAGCAAGGATGAGACAATTTCATCGAAATTAAAGGTAGTTGTATTGCTACCTATTGAAATAACCAAAATATCCCACAAATTTGGTAGAGAACAGAAAAAAATAATGCACATATCTTCATCTGATATTTTTATATCAATAGATAACAACTGACTTACCACAGTATTGAAGGTGTTTAGATGCTCTGTCACTGAGTCTCCATCCTTCATCCTTAGGTTATACAACTTTTTCCACATGAAAAATTCATTCACCTAAGACTTAGATTGGTACAAAGTCCCTAACTTTTCCCACAAATCCTTCGTCGTAGCTACCATATATACATTCAACAATACTAAATCTGAGACACACAACTGTATTGTGCTCTTTTATTTTTGATCCAACTATGCCCAGTCTTCATTGGACATTGGCATTGGTTTAGTACCCGGGTTTACCGTGATCACTGATCTTTATCCACTTGTTGATCCTCCACCTTGAACTTACACAACTCAAAAATATGACCACTGAGTTTCTTTATCTCTATCTCTCCACAATATCCATCTTCTTTCACCAAAAGAATCGATCATGGAGATCTCCCACTAAAGAGGGTATACAACAAGCAGTAGAAAACTTTTCTCAGTAGAAAAGGCATCCCCTTGAAGGTGAAACGACTGTGATGATAAATGTAGGCTTTAACCCTATACAAAAATTATCTACAAAAAAATTCTTAAAATAGAAAATAAATAATAGAGAGAGCATAAACCATAAAATAGTTATACACATATATTTCCCTCGAATCCTAAAATCAGGACTACCAGCTTAATTTTTCGTTATGTTCCTTTCAATGTTACAATAAATATATATATACATCTCAAATCATTCATAAAATCTACTCCATTAACCCTGGATTATAACATAACCATAGCTCCCTTGACCTGATCTACAAAATTCCATCAACAAAAAACCATCATGTGCAAAACCATGTGCTAAACCCATGCACAAAACCATAGGTAGGTCCACACACCTAATATAGGGTCCAAAAAAAAAATTCTTGAGGCGTTGTTCCCGACACAACGAAGGTGAGACAATTGCCCTACTTCACACGTGGGGCTAGTCGTCAAAATAATATAACACACACCCAAAAAATGCTAATACCTAAGGGATTATCTTGACCTCAAGATATAAGGGATAATTAAGTGAAAATATTTACAAAATGTGGCAACAATGGTTTATCTAACTGATAACAACAAACTACTAATTCAACCCCACAAAACCAAACTTTATGGAGAAGTGCTAGAATCCATCAAGGGGTTTTTTCTTCCTTCTAATGTTTAGAAGAAGAAAATATAAACACTTAATAAAATAATATTGACAAGAATGAGCACAAAACCCTACATTAGAGACTAGAGAGCAAAACAAAACAAAAATTTCCCAATGCAGAAATATGACCTTTGAGTGTGTTGGAAATGAAAAAAATAGGCTAGTAAGTGTATTGGTTGTGATAAAAGAGGCCAAAAAGTGAATTCCTTTCCCAAGCCCTCTTTTTTTCAAATTTTACTGAAGATTTTTCATCTATTGTTGTTCTGAACTTTGTGACCTAAAAGACTCTAGAAAAGGAAAAAAAACCAAAAATAGAAATTTACTAAAAGGGAAAAGTGAGATAAATCTTACAACTTGTTTAAATGGCACCTAGAAATGGCACCCCAAAATGGGGCTTCTGATTTAATATCCCCTTAAATTAAATTGTAAGGGAAATTTTAATTTCATATCATGACAACTTGTATTAGTTAACTAAGTCAAAATGACTTATTTTTCTTATAAAATTTGAGCTAAGGGTGAAAGAGTAGGAATGTAGAGTTATCCCATGATTTAAAGGGGTCCAGTCATGAGCTAGTGAGTGGTCAAGTCAATTAAATCATATTTAACTCACAATCAGTGATCAATAATTTAACTCATAATTCACTATAAATATTTGTTGCATGTTAGTTCTAAGGAAGGCCTAGTTGAGACAGAGGTTAAAGGGATGATAAATATAAATTGTATAACTAGAAATTTGTACAGGTCAGTTATAGAGTGAGTTGGAGGCCTATGAAAGATCACGCAGTCAAACCAAGGGATTTAATTCCTGAAGGAATATGTGAGCAAGGCAGGAGGAGCAGAGGCTGATAATTGGCTATGTAATTGGATAATTTTTCCTAGTTCAGAGTGAGAGAGTTGGAAAAGTGCAGGAATTTCTCTAAGAGTGAAAGAATTGTATTGTTTCATGAGCTTCACATTATAAAATATACATATAGTGAGGTCTTAGGTAATGTGATTTCCAGAGATACATCTTGTGTTGTGAAATTTATTATTTATTTCTCCTACTTGTTATCTGATTGCGCGATCATGTTTTGTTTCCACAAATTGTAGAAGTGTTTAGTGTTTTGTTTTAGTACATTAATAGATCAGATTGAATCCTGTATTTACATTTTATACATGGTATTAGAGTGTCAGGAATCACAATAAGAATAGAAGAACAAAGTTTGTTTTGATTAGGCTCAAATTTGTAAATTTATTCTCCAGGATCGAGCAACAGATCAATATGTCTTTCAATGGCTTGAGACTCGAATATGCACTGGAGGGAAATTTGAATTATATTGCATGGAAGGAAAGGATGGAGGAAATTTTGGAGGATAAGAAACTGAATGCTTTCATAGATACTGATGTCCCGCGGCCCGCAAAAATGGACGCTCAACTTATAAATGCATGGAGGAAGAATGTAGCAAAGATGAGAAGGATATTGTTAGAGGGAGTTCGAGACCATATCGTCTCAAGCCTCCATGGGAACGAGACTCCATATGAAATGTGGAAAGCCTTGACAAATCTATATGAGAATAGAAGTGACCACATGAAGTTGGTGGTGCAATACAAGCTTAGGAAGATCAAAATGGACAAGGGTGACATGATCCAAAATACTTGACAAAGTTCACTTGGTTTTGAGATGGGATTGGAAGCATTGGGATCGCTGTTGCCTCAGATTATTTGGTGAGCCTACCTCTTCTAGGACTTCCCAAGAGCTAGCATAGATACCAAGACTCTATTAATGGTAGGGAAAAGATGTTTTATTCAGAGCGACTATGGTATGATTTGTCACAAGAATAAATTTTTTGCAACACCATATATGGATCCTCATCAAAGACAGATGATGAGGACAAATTTATCTTTCCTAGAAAGGTAAAGAAAGGAAAATGGAATAGGTCCCATTCAAAATCTGAGACTGGCAAGGCAAAAAAGAAGTGAGAATTTTTAAAGGTAAAATGTTTCAACTGTCATGAGCATGGAAATTATGCCGCAAATTTTCCACAAATGAATAATAATAATAAGGCCTCAAGAGGAGCAACGGGTAAAGCATTGGCTTCACAGTTTGAGTTGGAATTCACCCTCATCACATGCATGGTATCATTGGTGAGGGGTTCTGTATGGTACTTGGATAGTGGAGGTTGATTCCATATGGCCAGAAAAAAAGAATTCTTCAGTAGATTAGATGAGAAGGATCTCTGATGCACATCGATATGGGTGATGACGGAAGGTATAATGCTATCGGTATTGGTATAGTTACCTTTCAGAGAGATTCAGGTAAACCCCTCATACTAAAATATGTCATTCATGTACCTGATTTAAAGAATAATATGGTTTTTGTTTCTATGTTGGAAGATCATGGAGATGATGTGATTTTTAGTGAAGGAAAGGTGTTTCTTCATCATAAGCCACAAGACAGGTAAAATAGATTAGGGTTCGAGTGAAAAACCTCTACAAGAATGATGTAGATGACCTCGCAACATTGATCAGTAAAGCAGAGAAGGTGGAGAGGTGAGACATTGGTGAGTTATGGCACATGAGGTTGGGCAATATAAACCACAACGTTTTGAGGATAATGCAATAGATTTCTACAAGACTTCTAAAGGGTGCACTTGGGCAAAGAGACACATGCAGAGGGTGTAGATTGGGGAAGTATAAAGATGCCACCTTTCACAATAAAAAAATTTGAGCAACAATGATATTTTAGAGAGTTTACTCAGACGTGTGTGGACTGTTATCAATAGCTTCCTCAAAAAATAACATTTATTATGTGATTTTTGTTGATTATTTTTCTAGAAAGTGTTAGATTTTATTCATGTAGAAGAAATATCAAACCTTCTCCAAGTTTTGTGTGTTCAAGGCACTTTTCAATAAAGATACAGGGAAGAAGGTGAAGGCGATGAGGAGTGAAAATGGTGGAGAATGCATCTCTAACAAATTAAATAACTTTTGTGACTCAAAAGGAATTCGAGGAGATTTTATTGCACCTCATTACCCACAACAAAATGGGGTTAAACAAAGGAAGAAAATAACAATCATGTGAGTAGCATGAGCTATGTTGCATGATCAGGATGTAATTTTGCATTGGTAGGCAGAAGCATGCATTAAAAAAATAGTTTTGGAGAACAAAAGTCCTCATCGGATACATGGGATGAGTACACTAGAGGAGGTTTTTTCACGTAAGAGACCTCATGTGTTGTATTTTAAATTTTTTGTTTATTTTTTTTATTTCAATGTCACCAAATATGCTAAGAAGAAGATAGATCCAACAACGGAGTTGGGGATATTTTGGGGGTACAATGATACACTCGTGTGTACTTGCCAACACACAAGATGAAAGTGGTCAGAAGGGATGTGAAATTTTATGAAGACAAAGCCATGCACTTTGTTAGGGTCCTGTGATTTGGCTGATTGGCAAGCCAAATGGCAATGTAACATCAAACCAACCTTTGGAGCCCAAGGACCTAGCCTTCCTGAACTCAGAGAGGGCTCTCTCTATTTTTGTAAGGGATATATGTGTGTTTGCTTATTGTGTTTTGATTTTAGGCTAGTTATCAAGTAGGTTTTTTGGTTTTGGTTTTTTAGGTTGTGAGGGATGAACCAATCAAAGACATAAGATAGGTAAAAAGATGTCAGATCAACTGGGCTATGGGGTCGAAAAGGTCAAGAAAGCTTTTAGCTAGTGATACAAGGTTGTTGAAGGGTCGATTTGAGCAAGGTAAAATGGATCGTTGGGCAAAATGCAGTGATATGGACATTAAATTTGTGAATAACAAAGGATTTCAAGCATAAATAGTTTAATATATGACATAAACATGGTAGGTCTAACCATTAATCATGATAAATGTAACTATAAGTTGATCGATGCATAGAAATAAACATTCAAGCCATGCATAGAGATATATGACTCTCTAACTTTAGGGAATGGCTATCATACTTTTGGGAAATACATTTAAGATAGAAAAACAACTCAAATCACTATGTAGGAATGCCTAAACATAGTACTTCAAGCTATTGGACACTCTGAAGACAAGATTGCATAGTTTTAGGCAAAGGGCAAGATCAGTACAAGATCTCCTTGGTTCAACAAATGACAATCTAATCAATCAGAGAGAGGTTTCATAGGTGGAGATATGATAGCCATGAGTAAGCAGGGCATACCATGAATCATAATTAGCATGCATAAAACCATAAATGAAACAAGAAAACAATATTCTTCAGTTATTAAAGAGCAGTCAAGGATTCTTTAATATGACTAAGAATGAAGAAAATGTGGAAGCTATAAAGAAACAGGAAATTTGAGGTGCCTCCAAGGGCATGTCTCAAATCTATTCTCTATTTTCTTATAGCAAGAAAGAACATGGAATTATGAATGAAAACTAGGAAACAAAATAGAGAGAGAGACACTATACCATTCTACCAAGTCATGGAATCCAACAACAATCCTATTTCAGCATCCAAGAACATCCAAGAGACTATCCAAAAGCATGAGACAAGTGTTACTTCCAAAGATTATATGACCATATATTGCTTCTATTCATCAAGTTCAGCCTTGTTTACAATGAAATTATTTGAAATATATAGGCCAAAGTGAGGAAAACCTCTTAGTTCAACTTGCAATCTTATTGGCCTATCCAAAATTTCTGATTTTATCCTTGAGGCTTTGTAAAGCCCAAGGCACAAAATATCTAATAAAATATCTCAAAAATGATAAATAAGGGAAATATATTGACTTTTCATAACTAATCATGTACAAAATAGCTAAATGCACATGAGGAAAAATCACTTCTGAAAGGTTCAATTTTTACAAAAATACTCAAGAAATATATCAGCATAAAGTCCCTTGACTTGCCGACAACTTTTGGAGGCCTTCCCAATGTTCAAACAAGGCCCGCGATGGCTCGTTGGAAAACTATGAATGTCTAATTTCTGGAACAAATTTAATTTTCCCAATATGATGCCTATAATTCTGTAAAATACTGAGCTGAGTGAAAAAACCCAAAAAATAGGCCTTGCTGATATGTGGGCAGAGTGCCGAAAAGGTGAGTGTTTTTTGCATCTTTTGGGGACTAAAAAAACTTCAAATGCTCTGAAAATTTTTGAGTATCTACCCATGAATTTAACGCATCTAGTGGTACCACTCTCAAGAGTTGAGGATGCTCCAAACCAAAATGGCAGCACCCATGATTTTATACAATTAGGCCCAAAAATGTCGAAAAACAAGAATATGTCAAAATTTGCTCAATTTCGGTGAGAAAGTCCCTCAAGGATTTTTAGAAACATGTCTAGAAGCTCGGGACAAAATTTCAATCCTAAAGGTTTCTTTCTCATTTTTTCTCACCGAGCGCCCTCTTTGGGCAGTTTTGAGCTTTTCTTGGTTTTCTTCTTTGTTGTTTGGCATTCTAGCTTTGGTGAAGAAGTCATGGCCCCTTGCCTAGGAGAGGTAGCTAGCATATGCTTCAGAGAATGCCCATAATGATCCATGTTTTATATTTTCCTGCCCTCATCATTGCTTGCTTGAGGGCTGCCTTTTTTGTCTTTGTCACTGCCTTCTTTATGACTGTCATGCTCTTTCCCTTCATTTTTTTGTGCTTCATCACCCTTATGCTTATTGTTGTGCCGACTGCCATAATGTTCCCTTTCATCACTGCCTCACTGCCCATCACTTTTCTCTTCATTATCACTGCTATGTTTAGCCTCTTTGCCTTGTTCCTCATCATCACTGAAGTCATCTCTTCAGTATTGTGTTTGAGCCAAGAGGCTTTTAACAAGACATGTTTTTGGTTTGTGTTTTTCGCACCAAAAACCACTTCCCCTCAATCACTATTTTTATCCTTGTTATCCACAGCAAGAATAACCCCTTTTAATTTGACAAAATCTTCATCCTATAGCCACTATTTTTCTTTGATTTAGTAAACAAGGGGTGCTCTTGGAAAACACTGTCTTAACATACTTCTTCAAGCTGATTATGAGACCCTCACAAACTCTGTTTTTCTGCTAGAGGCTTTTGTAAATCTTTGACTATTTCATATCACAAAAAGACCTCTTTTTAAACTGACAAAACCCTCATATTTTATTCACTGTCTCTTTGTGTTTATTTGAAACAAAAATGGACTCATTTGAAGTCATTGTCTCTTTGATCATGACAAACATGGTATGTTTAAAAAACAAGATATTTTTCTTCCTTTCACTGTCTCTAAACAACCTTTCAACCTTTCAACAAGACATTGCCCTTCTATCACTGTTTCTTCTTTGGTTTAGTAAACAAGGTGTTCTTTGAAACTACTGTCAAGATGACTCCTTAAACTGATTTGAAAGTCTTTTACAAAACTCTGTTTTTGCCTCTATCAACTGTGTGTAACCTTAGCTGTCTCATAGCACAAAATGGATTTTCAAATTTTCACGTTAGCCCTTTTCCTTTTCACTGTTTCAATAAACTACCCTTTTGCAAATAGATATTCAACAAACTATGATGATTTTACCTTTCATTCCATGTTTTTCTTTTTAGAGGCTGTGTAGATTTTAACTATTTACAACAAAGACCTCCTTCAAACTGATAGCAAGCCCTTAACTTAAAAATTGTTCCCTTGTGATGACCCTAGCAATCAAGTTCTCTTCGAGGAAGGTTAGTTAGATTGTCCATAGTAATATCTTCTTTTGTTAGTGATTAAAACAACTATGTTTTCTTTTCGGGAAACTGTGTTATCTCTAGATGGAAAACAAGTCTTTATTGATGGAAATTAGGCTACTGAAACTCCCTTTAAAAACTGTTAATGAACCCTTCTCACTCATCACTGTTTTCCTTTAAAATCTGATGTCTAACCTTCTCTTAACTCAAACATATGACCAGAGATATGAATACCTTGAAAACATGTCTTTTTCCTGCATTGGGAGATGAACTTGTTGTGCGAAAACTAAATTTGGCATCTTTGGAGACTTTGGCAAGTTTGCCACAAACCTGGTTGACGGTGGCCTAGGCGCTTGGGCGGTGGGCCGTTCAGGGGCAAACCAGGCAGGCTCAAAAACAGAGGTTAGGGACAGTTTTTTACAACTTCAAAGATTGAACTCGGAAAATGAGTGTAGCGGGAGCATTTGCCACTTGAAATGAAAAATTTTCATGCTTGGAGGGCTTTGAAAGTGGCAAAAAATGGTCGGGACCTACCGTTCAGGAGCAACCGACGTTCAGGGGCAACACTGGGCTGGGCTAAAAACCAAATTTCAGAGTTTGTTTTTTCCAAATTCAAAGTAGAAAGTAGGATTTGAGCATAGCAAGGACATTTGGCGCTTGAGAGGGACCTTTTTCATGCTTCAAGTGCTTTGGAAAAAGTAAAAAATGCATGGGCCATTGCAGTTCAGCAGCAACTCTGGGCACCAGGACATTCAGGAGTGTCCCGGGAAACGCTAAAAATGGAGGTTTAGAGGTGGATTTTACACGTTCAATGATTGGAAGTGATAACTAAGCATGATGAGGTCATTCAGCACTTGAAAGGAACTGTTTTCATGCTTCAAAGGCCTTAAAAAAAAAGCAACGAAAGAAAGGGCCGTGTCATTTAGCAACAACCATGGGTGATGGGTGCCGGGCCGTTCAGACATGGCCCGGGTCGTTCTCAGTTTAGATATGCAGGGGTTATAAAATGGAAAATCAACGATTGATTAATGTAATTGACAGTGTTAAGATCATTTGGCAGGTGAGAGGGAGGCCTACCATGGCATGGGGCAATCTGAAGATGTGTTTGAACTTCGGGAGGTGGCATTCAGAATAAAAAATGGGCCGTTCAGATCTGAACGCGCCACGTTCACGGGCAACCCTGGGGGATAGGCACAAATGTGCTGCGCTCAACTACTCGCATGCCGCGCCCTTCACAAATTTCTTCTCTGTTTAGTTACAAGCGTGCCATTCCAAGTCACGGGCGCGCCGTGCATTACATTAAGCTCGAAAACAACTCAAAAATTTTTAAATACCTCAACTCTGTGTTTTTTCACCCGGCTGTAATCCATGAAATCATATTTTGTAAGTGTGATTTTCACCAGCAGCTCTCAGCTCCCTTGCCAAAATCATCATTTCTTGAATATGACCCACATAACCACTCAGTTGATGGAGATGTCGTGAACTTAACGAAAAGTGTCCCCAATGCCTGGAACAAAGATATTGTCACACTAGTATGGTAGCGCAATTTTCTCAGCATCTCAGCACATCCTATTGTGGAACTATCGGGCCTCAAATTGCCAGAAAAATAAATGATTCAATGATGATAACCAATGCAAACGTATCACCCAGAGAACATATTTTGGACTTATATAAGAACAAAGGCGCCATGTATATAGCAGTCCATCAACAACTGTTGTTAAATATTATCTTATAAGATTACTCAGCTCTGAACAGAACATTGAAATATTACTTGCAATTCGTTGCTCTGGGATAGTGATTCGGCCATCCATATTGAGTATTTTGTAATATGTCACGTTCTGAAAATAATCTACATAAATGTGACGTGCCAAAAATTCCCTGAAATGCGAGCTCAAGGTTCCTGTTAAAAAAATTGAAATGGATGAAAATGCTGACTGAAGGAGACATAAGATACGATTTTAAGGAATTAGGCACAAAAATACAGGCATCCGCCTTACAAAGGCAGCCTGAAATAAGAAATCTTGCATCTTTGCCAATCTATCTCTTAGAGCAATTCACATTTTGTGATCCATCAATCTTTTAAGGGACCACCGCTCATGACGTGCAACTATTACATACAAATACCACGATTCTCTGACTCGGAGGCTCGTACTTTGTTGCAAACTCGTTGCCTGTTTCAAAAATTCCACCTATGCCTGTATCATGAATGCAATGATTCTATCCATTCCCTTACAAATAGAAAATAATAGAACTCAAGTTGGGTGGCTATAATAGGTAATAATAAGTGAGGTGGATAGCCAAAACCACACTTCAGCTTTTTATAGCAACAGGCAATACTACAAATGCTATGACCCATGAAATGCTAAATATTGGAGCATAGTGGAATGTTGCCAATCAATTATGTGATGTTCCCTTTCTACCCATCTATGCCAATAGAAACGCTTTGAGTTTTGTGTGAATTTTGTGAAATCAATAAACCAATCCCTTGAGCTTTCGATCTGCACTTAAAAGGAAATCTTCATTATCATAGTGCACCAGAAGGGGCAACAATTTTTCCAGTCTCTTTCCTGTGAGCTTCTGACCACCTTTTGGCATATTACCTACTGTAATTTGTGAAGAGAAAACTGGAGTACAAGAATCCAACGCTGGAAAAAACCAAGGCAAGGCTCCAAAATGATCCTTATTCCCATGTGTTATAACAACTTCTTCTATCTTATGATTCCAGCGTCGAATGATAGTTGTTTCAGGTAATACTTTCTGGATGCCAAGCTTATCATAATAGATTATTTATGAGGCCCCAACATCCAAAAAAACATCTTTGTGGGTCAACTCTTTTGTGCAGCATATGCCTTTGCTAGCTCATTGTGGATTCTCTGTATGTGTGTAAACATCTTTGAGAAGGCACTTGTTTTCAAGGCATCCATCTTCAAATACATATCTTTTTGGAGTTCCTCAAACCAAGAATTTCATAAGTTTATTCTTACAGGATACTCATCACTGCAAGCATGCTTTTGCAGGCCTTCAATGTCATCTTTAATGATTCAAGTTTCACAACAGTTATGTACAGTCTTGACAAATATAGAGAGAAGCTTGCATATCGGTATAATAACTTCAGATTGGAAAACAGACTTGCAGATATTTGGTGGAGCTCCATACTGTAAAGCATGTTTCTAATGAAAGACTTGGTAGATTTATCAGCCAAATAGGTCCAAAGTTCAAACCTCCTCCTCAGATTTTGTTCCTTTATTCTCTGTGGCTGACTGTAATCTCCATTTTCTGTGGATGACTATGATCTCCATTATCCTCTATAATGTGAACAACTGATTTTTTTAGAATCAATTTTGGCTTCAACTTTAAATCTATCAAAGACAGGACCCAAAGTTGTACATTGAATCATGCACATCCTCAGATTCAGTTAGCACTTTACTGACTGAGCTCACTATATTGGAATGTTTTTTCCACAACATTTGCACTCAAGTGACTAGCTATATTCCTTTCATCTGTTAACAATGCCTTTGTCGGACTTACTTCTGCCTTGTTATCTGTAGGCTGATTTACGTGACATACAACAACTCTAAATACTTTTGTTTCACTTTCCTATACACCACTCTCATTATACTTATCAACAGTACCTGTGATCACAGATTCATCAGCACAAAATGCATCTTCCTTCTTGTCATTGTATGCACTTGGAAAATCATCCCCCAATCCAGAAGGACTTTTTGTGGTGAAGTCCAATTGGTCCATCATTTCTCTCTTTTGGATGGAAACTTCAGTGCTTGCTGGTTTAGAAGAATATGGTATAACCATTGAGGCAGCACGGTGCACATTTACAGCTGAAGAATACCACTCTGATACATTGCCTTCTACAGTTTTCCTCCCAAAATCACCATGGGTGCTAAGGTCTACAACTTGCAGAGGCGAATTAAAGTGCATGTTCTGAGTATCAGCACCCTGTGGATGGTATGTAGAGATTATATATCAGCTGCAATAGGTTTCCTAATTAAATTCATGCTATTTGTATTACCATAGTCAACTTTAGTATAACAATGGATGTCAACTTCTCATCATCTTCAACTATTTTCGAAATACCATGCTCTAATCAACAGAATAGCATGGTTTTACCTACCCTTCTCTTTTGTATGCCTTAGGTTGTATTTTGGAGATGATTTCTTTGCTTTTATGAAGAAGGCGACATTTGACAACTTTCATGGGCGCTCTTTAACCTCAGTTTTATTTCTCTTAAACTACATTTCTACATAATGATCTTTGGAGGCCCTTGTAACCTAAAAATTAGCCCTGTGGAACATCTTAGCATTTACCAAGGTTATAATACTTTGAAAAAATTTCACAAAAGTATTATGAACATACCCTTAACAGTAAACACCCATATGTCCTTTCAAACTTTGTCTTTCATCATTAATGGAGGAGCCCTTTAACTATGAGTAAAACATGGCTTTATCATACTTTCAACCTTTTGAATCAGCTGCTTCACTGTGTAAATATTTGGGGAGCCAACCCCCTGTTTCTCTGTGAAGAAGGCTATTCTTAAATTTTCCAGACCAATTGATTTTTTCCCTATGTGACTTTGCTTGTGACATCTGTCTCTCTTAGCACTGTCTATCCTTTGAATTTTTAGACAAGAAACATGGTTTTGATTATAAAAGTGCTCTTTGTCTATCTGTTTGGGAAACACACTTGGATAAATGGCAATGCTTTCTTCGAAACTGTGACCTACAACTTTATCTGAAAAAGGTTAAATGAAAACAGTCTTACTGCAGCCTTAGAAACCCTTAAGTATCTATTGTTTTTGAATCAAGGAGGCTCCTTTAAACCAAAATTTTCCTTACCACTGTTCATCAAGGAGGTGGTCTACAATTTCTGAAGTTATTTAAAACACCTTGACCCTCTGCTTTTAAATGAAGGAGGTCCTATTGATCATGTTCCTAACCATCTGCTATTCATTGGAGGAGGTTATCAATACATTTCCCAACCATCTTCTCTTTTACTGGAGGAGGTTATCAGCATATTACTTAACCATCTGCTCTTTTACTAGAGGAGGTTATCATCATGTTCCCAACAATCTGCTCTTGCTTGGAGGAGGTTTCTTATCATGATGTCTTCTAATATTTTCTCTTTTGAAGGAGGTTAACACAGTCATGACATTTCATTCATTTGCTAAACTATGTCATCTTTCTTTTCCACACATGTCTCTACTTGGTATATCAGAATAGGTAATAAAGTGAAATCTTGACAATCTGCTATATGACGCATATTTTGAGATATGTATCCTTTGTCAAATATCTTTGTGAACCTTTTAAACCAGAAACCACATGACATGTATTTGTAGATTATTTTCTTGCCAGTCATCATTTACTAACCTTTTTTGGACTGTGTTTGCAGGGGTACATTGAATTTTCTCTCTGACTAGTGTTTTTATCCCAGGCTCAAGGCAGCATAAGAAGCAGTTGTCTTCTTATGTACTGTGATAATGTCCTTGGGAAAACTTATGCATCATTACCTTTGAAGGAAAAATTGGAACACTGCAGATCAACCTTATATCAGTCCTCTGTATTTGTGTGGCTTTGAAGGATGGTATCAGCTTTTTAGGGCAACTTTTGACCTTTGAAACATGCACTCCTGCTTTGTTATCATTGTAGCTCTCCACCTGCTAATGGAAAATTCTTCAACATGAGACTTATTTGGATTTGTCTCTTTGCTTTTGTCTGGAAACTGTTTGTCATTCAATTTTCCTCCTGTAGAGATGCAAACAATCTGACTTTGAAACTTTAAAAGCTCCTTTAGTGTTCTATGGAGATTTTTCCCAATCTTAAGCATATTCTTTTAGACTGTGCACATGCTCATCTCTTTCTGTATTAGATCTTTGTAGAATTTCTTTCCGCACTGTAGGAGAACAAGACCCTTAGTGGAAAGTAACCTAGGGGTATACTGTTGTTTATTTTTGCGTGAAGCACTTATTCAGGGCTATTTGGTATTGAACAAAGGATTCTGGGTCTGGGTTTCCAGCTATTTTTGCCCAATAAGGATTTCTCAAAGGTAAAATACTACTTAACTTAGGGGAAACTTTCGTCAGATTTGATTTTGCTTGATGAAGAAGATCAAGGATAGGAAGGGAGACACTTTGACAAATATTGGACAGTGAGTTTCATGAGAACCAAGGGGAAAATGATAGTAGACCAGCAAGACCGAGACATCTATAGACAGGGATATTTTGCTGAAACAAGACATGAATTTAAAACTGAATATTGCTCTGATCATAGACTGACAGGAAGGGCTAGGAAAGCAAAAAAATTGTTTGGGGGTTTTCTAGATTGCAAATTGACATATGGAGATCAGTTTCTAGAAAAATCAGCTAGGAATCTAATCCAAACAATGAAGAAAATATCGATGATCAATGCAGAACGATTTATGAGGGCAGGCTCCTTTCAGAGGTGTCCGTAATTGCAGATTTTTCGTTATAGATATCAAATACCATCTATTGGGAAAACAAATTTCATTCTTTCGATGCCACTAAAATTGACAACATGATTAACATTGGCGTATATTTCTACCTACGCAGCCATATTCCCCAACATTTTTCTTCTTTCTCAGCATTCATGACTAAAACTATTTGGTACAATATTTTTGAAAAATGACACTATCTACACTGGCACCATATTCACCGAGTTCGATTAAACGATGTACCTTGTTTCTTCACTTATGCTAGATTTAATTGCCGTATTGTCGTTTGACAAAAGACTTACCTTCAATCGTTAAAACACGAAATTGAAAAATGACCAAATCAGGATTAGACAGTCTGATTTGTCATGTACTTGTGGCATGAAAGACAAGCTGCACACAAATATTATTTTGCATGAAAATTAAATTTAGAAAAATCCGGGCTAGGATACATACTTTGTTTTCCATCCCTACTTTCCTCTTTGGTTATGTTTTGAGCATGTGGAGCCAGTATCTTTTCCTAATCTACTCTCTTTGATAAGTCAAGCTTACACAATGTTGACTATCTTTTCATCTCACTAACTTATCAGCAAATCAATTTAAAACATGTTTAGTTATGATTAGGCTAGATAACTGAACAAGACATTTGAGCACTAGTAGCGGCATTTAGACTTGCGCGCTTTCCGAATGACTATTTTTTGAACATGGGGCTTTAACATTGCTTTTAGAAACTACCCTTTTTTTCTAATTTTTAATGTTTTGTATTTTCCTCTTTTTCACTTTTTCTTCAAACAATCTAGAACTAAAAATATGCTCACAAGGCTGAGCTTATTTTCCACTTCTGTCTATATATCCTAATCTAATCTATACACAATAGACATTTATTTGGTGAACTCTCTTTTCCAATGTAACCACTCAAGTAGATGATTACATGGGTGACTTTGGTTTAGTTCTTTCATGATGATTAAGTAATGAAAAGGCCACCTCCATTTGGCTTTTTTTCAGAGAGTAGTGCTTAAGTTTTTCCTCATTCTTGGTAGAAAATTGTTCATGATAGAACCCACTACTCCTTCAGATTTCTCAAGGAAAACAAAAAATGGATCTTGGAATAATACCTGATCTAGAGGATTTGATATATATGCTTTATTTAGGACTACTCTTTCTTCTACTTGGCTATATCTGGGACTCTCTTGGGTAAGAAACTCTTCCCCTTGCTCATGATCACTTGAACTATCGGACTCATCATATATTGTAGTGTATTCCTCTTGCCAAGCTAATGTGTTTTGATAGGGTGGGCTGAAACTATGTGAAGGTCATCAATTTTATGGGTAGGGATACTCTTTGGCAACAAATCTTCTTGAGAAAGAAGTGCAAAAACTTTCTTGTGATCATCAATTTTCAAGCCTTAGTTTTCTTCCAAATTTTCTGAGCTTTCCTCATCACTTTCATAGCTGCTATGTTTTCTTTGGTTACTTTCCTCAAGTTTATGAAACTGAGCTTCCTCCCAAAAATAAAAAACTGAGTATTCTGCAAAGTTAGCTTCTATTTGGAAATCATCATCATTATCAACATATTGATCAAACCTTGGAAAAACATCATTATAATTAATGTCACCAACCATACATATTGGACTATCAGATTTTTTTTCTTTGAATTGCTCTTTAAATATATTTACTGCTATGTGATAGTTAAGATCAAGAAAAGAATCAAGAGAGGCTGACTGTATATTTATGAGTTGATCTATTTCCTCTTCAGTTAAAAAGGGAGGCATTTTCATTTCTCTTTGGATATAGCTACAATAATTTACTTTCTCTTGGGAAAGATGATTTGGAGTATGAATGTATTTTTGGGCTTTACTTATAATATATGATGAATCATCACTTCCGCCTTTAGAAAAATCTTGTGGATTCTCTTTCATTTCTTGCTTGTCTTCATCTTCAACCAATTCTTTGTAATGTTGAGGATAGTTAGCATGTAATTCATGAGTTGTTTTTGATAGATTTTTAGGAGGCCAATTTGCTTTTATGAACTCAAATGACTCCCAGCATAAAGGTAGAGATCCTACAGGTTTTGATTTATCTTGTATTTCGGATCTGAATTCATCCTCACTCAACTCTTCTTGATGCTTGGGATAATAAACATGGGATTCATGAGTTTCTTTTGATAGATTTTCAGGAGGCCAATTTTCTTTTATGAACTCCAATGACTCCTAGCATAAAGGTAGAGATCCTACAGGTTTTTATTTGTCTTCTATTTCACATTTGAATTCATCCTTAATCAGCTCTTCTTGATTTAGGTGAGAGTTAACTTGAGCAGGGTTTTCCTGAATAACTGCTAAGAGATATTTAGGATGCAAATTTTCTTTCAGAGTCTGGAATGATTTAAAGCATAAGGGTAGAGAACCTAAAGGTTTTGATTATTCTTCCATTTTAGAATCTGTGATTTCAAAATGGCTGATAGTCTCTTTAGAGCATTCCTCTATGTTTTCATTTGCAGCTTTCTCATTAGGCACATTTTGTTCATAACTCTTGTCTTGTAATAGTTGAGTCTGTTCATCCTGAGGAAGAAGTGTAGGCTGGTTTGAATAAGTAGTGTTAAACTTAACTTCTTTGTGTTTTTCTCTTTTCCTATCAAGTAGATTCTCTAGTTTGACGAACATACATACCATTTTTTCCAACTTTTCCTCTGAATATATTAGTCTCTTTTGATTTGCTTTGTCTTTCTCTATTAGTCTTAGCTGTGCCTCCCTATTTAGTATGTTAAATTCTACATCAACCTCTATCCTTTAAATTTATTCTAGGGTCAGAGGATCTTTATTTCTTATCTGGAAAAACATCTCTGGGTCAAAATAATCTGGGTAGTGCAAGAGAACACATCCAAGGGGTGGCTTTATGTTAGCAGGCATTGCATGGTATAATTTATTGAACCTGGCGGAAAATTTTTGTATTGTCTCCCCTGGTTGTCTTTTTAACTGATTGTATTCCTTTATGATGAGAAATTTATTACCCATGAACACCCACCTATCTAGGAAGATTTGAGTGAACTGATGAAAATTGGTAATGCTTGCAGCTGGAATGTCTTTAAACCAACTCTTAATTTTTCCTTGTAATGATAAGGCAAACATTATAATACACACATCATCTTCTTCTATTTCATAAAGGTCAATTAAATCCTCAATATTTTGGACGTGCTCTTCAGCGGTGACTTTAGAGCTTTCTCCATCAAATCTGGGTAATTTATTTTGAAGATTTGCAAGGGGGGCTTGAAAGATGGGAGGTAAAACCAGAGGCTTGTATCTTTCTGGGACCTTTGTGGATATAGGTAGTGTAAAAAGAGATTTATGACTGTTTGAGGTTTCAGAAAGAGTGGGAAAGGTAGCATGAGGCTCATGTTTTGCTAGGTTTTCCATAGGTGAATCTGGGGTAAGCACAGGTGTATAAGCCTACTCATGGTCTAAAATTTGAGGCTTAGCTTTTCGAGGTTTGAGATCTTTCCAATGATCAATGTAGATCTCATCAGTGTATTCTTGATCAGGCTCAAAGTAGGATAGAACATGGTTATAGATAAAGATAATAATTTCTTGAATCCAACTAAGGCCTAAGTGCTTTTTCTTTCTAGGATGACTGGTCATGTTTTAGGTTCTTCCTCCAGTGGAGTCTTTAGGTATATTAAGAGTTGTGGAGTCACCAGTTGAAAATTTGTTGTTTTTACAGAGATGTAGCTATGGTCCACCACCAAAAACTAGGAAAAGCCAATCTGGGGATGTTTTTTGGGTTTTCTAAGTTTTTATGTAGCCTATGAGGTTTGGAAGAGTTTCCTATAAATAAATCATCACTTTTCTAAAATGGTGAAAGAGCTAGCTTCTACTCTTCAAACAACACTTAAGTTTTCTAAGTTTGATTGAGACTTCGGGAGTTACTAAGGAGTACTTATATTTTCACTAACTCGGAAGGTCCCACCGTGATCACCATTATGTTAGGGAGCTGTGGGATAAGTCAATCAGATAGTATTCTTAAGGCTGTTGAAATGTTTTAGGGAATCTAAGTTTGGTTATCACTAAGAGTCCCGTCGTGATCGCCATTATGTTAGTGTGGCGATGAGGTGGCTAAATGGTAGGTGTGCTTAGTTCAAAAAGGGGCTTTCCGTGAGTCTTGAAAGATATTCAGATTAAAATGAGCTCAGAAAATTCCCACCATGATCGCCATTATGTTAGGGTCCCATGATTTTGTTGATTGGCAAGTCAAATGACAGTGTAACATCAAACCAACATTTGGAGCCCAAGGACCTAGCCTTCCTGGACTCAGAGAGGGCTCTCTCTATTTGTGTAAGGGATATCTGTGTGTTTGCTTATTGTGTTCTGATTTTAGGCTAGTTATCAAGTAGGTTTTTTGGTTTTGGTTTTTTAGGTTGTGAGGGATGAACTGATCAAAGACATAAGATAGGTAAAAAGATGTCAGATCAACTGGGCTATGGGGTCGCAAAGGTCAAGAAATCTTTCAGCTGGTGATACAAGGTTGTTGAAGGGCCGATTTGAGCGAGGTAAAATGGATCGTTGGGAAAAATGGAGTGAGATGGACATTAAATTTATGAATAACAAAGGATTTCAAGCATAAATATTTTAATAGCTGACATAAACATGGTAGGGATAGCCATTAATCATGAGAAATGTAACTATAAGTTGATCGATGCATAGAAATAAACATTCAAGCCATGCATAGAGATATATGACTCTCTAACTTTAGGGAATGGCTATCAGACTTTGGGGAAATACATCTAAGACAGACAAACAAACAACTAAAATCACTATGTAGGAATGCCTAAACATAGTACTTCAAGCTATTGGGCACTTTGAAGACAATATTGCATAGTTTTAGGCAAAGCGCAAGATTATTACAAGACCTCCTTGGTTCAAAAAATGACAATCTAATCGATCAGAGAGAGGTTTCATAGGTGGAGCTATGGCTAGCCATGAGTAAGCATGGCATACCGTGAATCATAATTAGCATGTATAAAACCATAAATGAAACAATCAAACAATATTCTTCAGTTATTAAAGAGCTATCAAGGATTCTTTAATATGACTCAGAATGAAGAAAACATGGAAGCTATAAAGAAATAGGAAATTTGAGGTGCCTCCAAGGGCATGTCTCAAATCTATTCTCTACTGTCTTATAGCAAGAAATAACATAGAATTATGAATGAAAAATAGGAAACAAAACAGATAGAGAGACACTATACCATTCTACCAAGTCATGGAATCCAAGAACAATCCTCTTTCATCATCCAAGAACATCCAAGAGACTATCCAAAAGCATGAGACAAGTGTTTCTTCCAAAGCTTATATGACCATATATTGCTTCTATTCATCAATTTCAGCCTTGTTTACAATGAAAGCCTTTGGAATATATATTCCAAAGTGAGGAAAACCTCTTAGTTCAACTTGCAATCTCATTGGCCTATCCAAGATATTTGATTTTGTCCTTGAGGCTTTGCAAAGCCCAAGGCACAAAACATCTAACAAAATATCTGAAAAATGCTAAATAACGGAAATATATTGACTTTTCATAACTAATCTTGTAAAAAAATAGCTAAACGCACATGAGGAAATATCACTTTTGAAAGATTCAATTTTTACAAAAATACTCAAGAAATATATCAATAGAAAGTCCCCTGAATTGTCGGCAACGTTTGGAGGCCTTCCTAATGTCAAAATGAGGCCCGTGATGGCTCGTTGGAAAGATCTGAATGTCTACATTTTGGAACAACTTTATGTTTCCAAATATGATTCCTATAAGTCTATCAAATACTGAACTAAGTGAAAAAACCCAAAAAATAGGCCTTGCTGATATGTGGGCAGAGTGTCGAAAAAGTGAGTGTTTTTTGCATCTTTGTGGGACCAAAAAAACTTCAAATGCTCTAAAAATTTCTGAGTATATGCCCCTAAATTTAACATATCCAGTGGTACAACTCTCAAGAGTTGAGGATGCTCCAAACCAAAATGGCGGCGCCCATGATTTTATGCAATTAGGCCCAAAAATGTCGAAAAACAAGAATATGTCAAAATATGCTCAATTTTGGTGAGCAAGTCCCTCAATGATTTTTAGAAACATGTCTAGAAGCTCGGGCCAAAATTCCAAGCTTAAATGTGTCTTTCTCCTTTTTTCTCACCGGGTGCCCTCGTTGGGCAGTTTTGAGCTTCTCTTGGTTTTCTTCTTTGTTGTTTGGCATTCTAGCTACGGTGAAGAAGTCATGGCCCCTTGCCTAGGAGAAGCAGCTAGCACATGATTTGGAGAATTCCCTTCATGATCCATGTTTTGTATTTTCTTGCCCTCATCATTGCTTTCTTGAGGGCTGCCTTGTTTTTCTTTGTCACTGCCTTCTTTATGACTGTCATGCTCTTTCCCTTCACTGTTTTGTGCTTTATCACCCTTATGCTTATTGCTGTGTTGGCTGCCATAATGTTCCCTTTCATCACTACCTCACTGCCCATCACTTTTCTCTTCATTATCACTGCTATGTTTAGCCTCTTTGCCTTGTCCCTCATCATCACTAAAGTCATCTCTTCAGTATTGTGTTTGAGCCAAGAGGCTTTTAACAAGACATGTTTGTGGTTTGTGTTTTTGGCACCAAATACCACCTCCCCTCAATCACTATTTTTATCCTTGTTATCCACAGCAAGAAAAACCCCTTTTAATTTGACAAAATCTTCATCCTCTAGCCACTGTTTTTCTTTGATTTAGTAAACAAGGGGTGCTCTTGGAAAACACTGTCTTAACATACTTCTTCAAGCTGATTATGAGACCCTCACAAATTTTTTTTTCTTCTAGAGGTTTGTGCAAATCCTTGACTATTTCATATCACAAAAAGACCTCTTTTTAAACTGACAAAACCCTCATCTCTTATTCACTGTCTCTCTGTGTTTATTTGAAACAAAAAGGGACTCATTTGAAGTCATTGTTTCTTTGATCATGAAAAACATGGTATGTTTAAAAAACAAGTTATGTTTCTTCCTTTCACTGTCTCTAAACAACCTTTCAAACTTTCAACAGGAAATTACCCTTCTATCACTGTTTCTTCTTTGGTTTAGTAAACAAGGTGTTCTTTGAAACTACTGTCAATATGACTCCTTAATCTGATTTGAAAATATTTTACAAAACTTTTTTTTTCCCTCTATCAACTATGTGTAACCTTAGTTGTCTCATAGCACAAAAAAGGATTTTCAAATTTGCACATTAGCCCTTTTCCTTTTCACTGTTTCAATAAAATACCCTTTTGCAAACAGATCTTCAATAAAATATGATGATTTTACCTGTCAATCCCTGTTTTCCCCTTTAGAGGCTGTGTAGATTTTAACTATTTATAACAAATACCTCCTTCAAACTGATAGCAAGCCCTTAACTTAAAAATTGTTCCCTTGTGATGACCCTAGCAATCAAGTTCTCTTGGAAGAAGGTTAGTTAGCTTGTCCATAGTAATATGTTATTTTATTAGTGATTAAAAAAACTCTATTTTCTTTCCGGGAAACTGTGTTATCTCTAGCTGGAAAACAAGTCTTTCTTGACGGAAATGAGGCTACTGAAACTCCCTTTAAAAATTGTCAATGAACCCTTTTCACTCATCATTGTTTTCCTTTAAAATCTGATGTCTAAGATTCTCTTAAATCAAATATATGACCAGAGATATGAATACCTTCAAAACATGTCTTTTTGCTACATTTGGAGATGAACTTGTTGTGCGAAAACTGAATTTGGCATCTTTGGAGAATTTGGCAAGCTTGCCACAAACCCGTTCAAGGGCAAACTGGGCAGGGTAAAAAACAGAGGTTAGGGACAGTTTTTTACAACTTCAAATATTGAACTTGGAAAATGAGTGTAGGGGGAGCATTTGGCACTTGAAATGGAAAATTTTCATGCTTGGAGGGCTTTGAAAATGGAAAAAAATGGTCGGGCCCTACCATTTAGGAGCAACCGACGTTCAAGGGCAACACTAGGCTGGGCTAAAAACCAAATTTCAGAGTTGGTTTTTTCCAAATTCAAAGTAGACAGTAGGAGCCAAGCATAGCAAGGACATTTGGCGCTTGAGAGGGATCTTTTTCATGCATCAAGTGCTTTGGAAAAAGTAAAAAATGCATGGGCCATTTCCGTTCAGTAGCAACTTTGGGCACCGAGCTATTCAGGAGTGTCCTGGGCAATGCTAAAAATGGAGCTTTAGAGGTGGCTTTCGCAAGTTCAATGATTTGAAGTGATAACTGAGCATGATGAGGTGATTCGTCACTTGGAATGAACTGTTTTCGTGCTTCGAAGGCCTTAAAAAAAACAAAGAAAGAAAGCGATGTGTCGTTCAGCAGAAACCATGGGCAACGTGCACCGGGCCGTTCTCAGGTTAGATATGTAGGGGTTATAAAATGGCAAATCAATGTTTGATTAATGTAACTGACAATCTTAAGATCATTTGGCAGCTGAGAGGGAGGCCTACCATGGCATGAAGAAATCTGAAGATGTGTTTGAACTCAGAGTGGTGGCATTCAGACTCAACACCAGGCCATTCAGACCTGAACGTGCCGCGTTCACGGGAAACCCTGGGCGACGGGCACAAATGTGCCATGCTCAACTATAGGCACACCGCGCCCTTCACAAATTTCTTCTGTGTTTAGTTACAAGCGTTCCGCGTCAAGTCACAGGAGCGCCACACATTACATTAAGCTCAAAAACAAATCAAAATTTTTTAAATACCTCAACTCTGTGTTTTTTCGCCCAGGTGTAATCCATGCAATCATATTTTGGAAGTGTAATTTTCACCAGCAGCTCCCAGCTCCCTTGCCACAATCATCATTTCTTGAATACGACCCGCATAACCACTCAGTTGATGGAGACGCCGTGAACTTAACGAAAAGTGTCCCCAATGCCTGAAACAAAGATATTGTCACACTGATATGATAGCGCAATTTTCTCAACATCTCAGCACGTCATATTGTGGAACTATCGGGCCTCAAATTTCCAGAAAAAGAAATGATTCAATGATGATAACCAATGCAAATGTATCACCCAGAGAACATATTTTGGACTTATATAAGAACAAAGGAGCGATGTATACAACAGTACATAAGCAACTGCTGTTAAATCTTCTCTTATAAGATTACTTAGCTTTGAACAGAACCTTGGAATGTTACTTGCAAATTGTTGCTCTCGGTTAGTTATTCGGCCATCCATATTGAGTATTTTGTAATATGTCATGTTCTGAAAATAATCTACATGAATGTGATGTGCCAAAACTTCCCTGAAATGAGAGCTCAAGGTTCTTGTTAAAAACTTTGAAATGGATGAAAATGTTGACTAAAGGAGACATAAGATACGATTTTGAGCAATTAGGCGCAAAAATACAGGCATCCGCCTTACAAAGGCAGCCCGAAACAAGAAATCTTGCATCTTTGCCAATATGTCACTTAAAGAAGTTCACATTTGGTGATCCATCAATATTTTAAGGAACCACAGCCCATGATCTGCAACTATTACATACAAATACCACGATTTTGTGACTCAGAGGCTCGTACTCCATTGCAAACTCATTGCCTGTTTTGAAAATTCCACCTTTGCCTATATCATGAATGCAATGATTCTATCCATGCTCTTACAAATAGAAAATAATAGAACTCGAGTTGGGTGGCTATAACAGGTAATAATAAGTGAGGTGGACAGCCAAAACCACACTTCAAATTTTTATATCAACAAGCAATATTGCAAATACTATGACCCATGAAATGCTAAATATTGGTGCATAGTGGAAGGTTGCCAATGAATTATGTGATGTTCCCTTTCTACCCATCCGTGCCAATAGAAACCCTTTGAGTTTTGTGTGAATTTGTTGAAATCAATAAACCAATCCCTTGAGCTTTCGATCTACACTTAAAAGGAAATCTTCATTATCATAGTGCACTAGAAGGGGCAAAAATTATGCCAGTCTCTTTCCTATGAGGTTCTGACAACCTTTTGGCATATTACCTGCTGTAATTTATGAAGAGAAAACCGGAGTACAAGAATCCAACGCTGGAAAAAACCAAGGCAAGGCTCTAAAATGATCCTTATGACCATGTGTTATAACAACTGCTTCTATCTTATGATTCCAACATCGAATGATAGTTGTGTTAGGTAATACTTTATGGATGCCAAGCTTATCATAGCAGATTATTTATGAGGTCTCAGCATCCAAACAAACATCTTAGTGGGTCAACTCTTTTGTGCATTGTAGGCCTTCGCTAGCTCATTGTGGATTCTCTGTATGTGTGTAAACATCTTTGAGAAGGAACTTGTTTTCAAGGCATCCATCTTCAAATACATATCTTTGTGGAGTTCCTCAAACCAATAATTCCATAAGTTTATGCTTACAAGATACTGATCGCTCCAAGCATGCTTTTGCAGCCCTTCAATATCAGCTTTAATGATTCAAGTTTCACAACAGTTATGTGCAGTCTTGACAAATATAGAGAGAAGCTTGCATATCGGTATAATAACTTCAGATTGGAAAACAGATTTACAGATATTGGGCGGAGCTCCATACTATAAAGCATGTTTGCAATGAAAGACTTGGTAGATTTATCAATCAAATAGGTCCAAATTTCAAACCTCCTCCTCAGATTTTGTTCCTTTATTCTCTATGGCTCACTGTAATCTCCATTTTTTGTGGATGAATGTGATCTCCATTATCCTCTGTAATGTGAACAACTAATTTTTCAGAATTAATTTTCGCTTCAGCTTTAAATCTATCAGAGACAGGACCCAAAGTTGTACATTTAATCATGCACATCATCAGATTCAGTTAGCACTTTACTGACTGAGCTCACTATATTGGAATGTTTTTTTCACAACATTTGCACTCAAGTGACTAGCTATATTTCTTTCATCTGTTAACAATGGCTTTGTCAGACATACTTTTTCCTTGTTATCTATAGGTTGATTTACATGACATAAAACAACTCTAAAGACTTTTGTTTCACTTTCCTATACACCACTCTCATTATACTTATCAACAGTACTTATCAACAGCACCTATGATCACAGAGCCATCAACACAAAATGCATCTTCCTTCTTGTCATTGTATGTACTTGGAAAATCATCCCCCAATCCAGAAAGAATTTTTGTGGTGAAGTCTAATTTGTCCATCATTTCTCTCTTTTGGATGGCAACTTCAGCGCTTGCTGGTTTAGAAGCAGATGGTATAACCATTGAAGCAACATGGTGGACATTTACAGCTGAAGAATACCACTCTAATACATTTCCTTCTGCAGTTTTACTCCCAAAATCACCATCGGTGCTAAGGTCTGCAAGTTGCAGAGGCGAATTAAAGTGCATGTTCTGAGTAACATCACCCTTTGGATGGTATGTAGAGCTGATATATTAGTTGCAATAGGTTTCCTAATTAAATTCATGCTATTTGTATTACCATAGTCAACTTTAGTATAACAATGGATGTCAACTTCTCATCATCCTTAACTATTTTTGAAATACCATGCTCTAATTAGAAGAATAGCATGGTTTTACTTGCCCTTATTTTTTGTATGCCTTAGGCTGTATTTTGGAGATGATTTCTTTGCTTTTATGAAGAAGGCAACATTTGACAACTTTCATGGGTGCTCTTTAACCTCTGTTTTATTTCTCTTAAACTGAATTTCTTCATAATGATCTTTGGAGGCCCTTGTAACCTAAACATTAGCCCTGTGGGACCTCTTATCATTTACCTAGGTTATAATACTTTGACAAACTTTCAAAAAAGTATTACGAACAGACCCTTAACAGTAGACACCCATATGTCCTTTCAAACTCTGTCTTTCATCATTTAATGGAGGAGCCCTTTAACTGTGAGTAAAACATGGCTTTATCATACTTTCAACCTTTTGAATCAGCTGCTTCACTATGTAAATATTTGGGGAGCTGACCCCCTGTTTCTCTGTGAAGAAGGCTATTCTTAAGTTTGCCAAACCAACTGCTTTTTTCCCTATGTGACTTTGCTTGTGATATCTGTATCTCTTAGAACTGTGTATCCTTTGAATTTTTAGACAAGAAATATGGTTTTGATTATGAAAGTGCTCTTTGTATATCTGTTTGGGAAAGGCACTTGGATAAATGGAAATGATTTCTTTGAAACTGTGACCTACAACATTATCTGAAAAGGTTAAATGAAAACAGTCTTACTGCAGCGTTCGCAACCCTTAAGTATCTATTGTTTTTGAAGCAAGGAGGCTCCTTTAAACCAAAATTTTCCTTACTAATGTTCATCAAGGAGGTGCTCTACAATTTTTGAAGTTATTTAAAACACCTTGACCCTCTGATTTTAAATGAAGGAGGTCCTATTGATCTTGTTCCCAACCATCTGCTCTTCATTGGAGGAGGTTATCAATACGTTTCCCAACCATCTTCTCTTTTACTGGAGGAGGTTATCAGCATGTTACTTAACCATCTGCTCTTTTACTGGAAGAGGTTATCAGCGTGTTCCCGACCATATTCTCTTGCTTGGAGGAGGTTTCTTATCATGATGTCTTCTAATATTTTATCTTTTGAAGGAGGTTAACATAGTCATGACATTTCATCCATTTTCTAAACTGTGTCATCTTTCTTTTCCACACATGTCTCTGCTTGGTATATCAGAATAGGTAATAAAGTGAAATCTTGACAATCTGCTATATGAGGCATATTTTGAGATATGTATCCTTTGTCAAATATCCTTGTGAACCTTTTAAACGAGAAACCACATGACATGTATTTGTAGATTATTTGCTTGCTAGTCATCATTTACTAACCCTTTTTAGATTATGTTTGCAGAGGAACATTGAATTTTCTCTCTGACTAGTGCTTTTATCCCCGGCTCAAGGCAACATAAGAAGCAACTGTCTTCTTATGTACTATGATGATGTCCTTGGGAGAACTTATGCATCATCACCTCTAAAGGAAAAATTGAAACACTGTAGATCAACCTTATATCAGTCCTCTGTATTTTTGTTGCTTTGAAGGATGGTATCAGCTTTTAGGGCAACTTTTGACCTTTGAAACATGCACTCCTGCTTTTTTATCATTGCAGCTCTTCATTTGCTATATGATGGCAAATCTCTTCAACATGAGAGAATTATTTGGATTTGTCTCTTTTTTCTTGTCTGGATACAGTTTTTCATTTGATTTTCACCCTGCAGAGATGCAAAAAATATGAATTTGAACCTTTGAAAACTCCTTTAGTGCCTCATGGAGAATTTTCCCAATCTTAAGCATATTCTTTTAGACTGTGCATATGCTCATCTCTTTCTGTATTAGATCTTTGTAGAATTTCTTCTGGACTAAGACAACAAGACCTCTTAGTGGCACGACCTAGGGGTATATCAAGGTTTTCTTTTGTAGATTAAGTGCTAATTCAAGGCTGGTTGGTATTGAACAAAGGATTATGGCTTAGGCTATTTTTGTCGAGGAAAGGATTTCTCTAAAGCGCCACTACCTAACTTAGGGGAAAATTTCATTGATTTTGATTGTGTTTGATAAGAATATCAAGGATAGGAAAGGAGACACTTTGTCAAACATTGGATAGTGAGTTTCATGAGAACCAAGGGGAAAATGATAGTAGACCAGCAAGACCAAGACAACTATATACATGGATATTTTGCTGAAACAAGACATGAATTTGAAAACATAAGATTGCTCTGATCATAGGCTGACAGGAAGGGCTAGGAAGGAAAAAAATTTTTTGGGGGTTTTCTAGGTGACAAATTTACATATGGAGATCAGTTTCTAGAAAACTCAGCTAGGAATCTAGTCATTAACAATAGGTGAAAAATACTGATGACTAACACACTCTTCCCTTGAGAGAGAGCTTGAGTTGCATGAAGTTGAGGAGCTCTTGTCTCCAAAGGATGTACCTCGAGATGTGGAGAAACAAAAAGAACATGAACAAAGAGTGGTAGAAACCACTCATGTAGAGGCATATATCAGATATTGAAGGAAGTGCACAAAAGAGGCTAACATATTATTTCTAAATGTGAGAGATAATGCGGGTTCACCAACATCACACCGTAGGAAGAGAAGTTCCTCAGAGTGGTACATTGTATACATGGCTCTTATGAGTGGAGTTATTTAGATAGAACCATCCTCTTTTAAGGAAGAAGTGTAGCAACAAGTGTGGGTTGATGCCATGGTTAAGGAGTATTACTCCATTATCAGAAACAATGCATGGGAGGTTGTCCCAAGACTAGTGGGGAAGTAAGATGTAGGATCCAAATGGTTATACAAGGTGAAGCAGGAATCATATGGGAGTGTGGACAAGAACAAGGATATATTTGTGGCCATAGGTTTCTCTCAGGTGGAGGGGACTCACTATGATGATACTTTTGCACCAGTCGCAAGGTACCCATCTATTAGATCCATCCTTGCACTCTTAGTGTAGATGGGATGGTAGATACATCAAATGGATGTAAAGAAAATCTTTATCAATAGAGTTATTGAGGATGAAGTGTATGTTAAGCATCTAGAAAGTTTTGAGACCTTAGACAAAGAGTCACATGTGCAGAGTCAAGAGAGAATTGTATGGGATCAAGCAAGTATCTCATGCTTTGTACACCAGGATTGATAGTTATTTCACTCGTTTGGGCTTCACCAAGAGTGAAGCAGATGCAAATGTATATGATATTGTGGTTTATGGTAAGATTTTTATTATTGTACTTTATGTCAATGATCTAATACTAACAAGTGATGAGAAAATCATAAATTCTTGCAAATATTATTTTGAAAGAGAATTTGAGATGAAGGACATTGGGTTCTTGCAATATTTCCTTGGATTGGAAATATGAAAAGGAGATGGGGATCTATTTGTATCACAGGGAAAGTATGCTAACGAGATGTGAAGGAAGTTCCACATCAAGGGAAACAAATCCATGTAGACTCACCTTGTAGGAAACCAGAGTAAGGAGGATGCTACTTCGGGTGTAGTAGTGGATGATATTGTTTACAGGCAGATGGTGGTTTCACTCAGGTATTTGGTGAATATACAACTCCACATATGCTACCCAGTTAACCAACTGAGCCAAGATATGGTTAAGCCGACCAATATCATTTGGAAGGCAGGGAAGCATGTCTTGTGATATCTCAGAGGCACTGTAGAGTATGGATTATGGTACAGATAGATAGAAGGAGTGAAGCTAGAAGGCTTCACTAATACATATTTGGTAAGGATTCCATCCAATAGAAATATCACATCAGGAGGCATCTTCAACATAGGATCAACAATAGTTTCTTGGTACAATAGGAGAACAAAGATTTATTTCACTCAGTTAAGAAGAGGATGACTACATGGTGACAAATCAGGCAACATGCGAGGTCATCTCCATGAGGAAGATACTTGTTGGTTTGTTTGGTCAAAATATGGATCCAACGACGATACATTGTTATAACAAGAGCTGTGTCAAACTCTCAGGTAATCCAACATTATGTGATAGGTCCAAGCATATTGATATCTAGTATCACCATCTCAGAGATTGTGTTTAGAGGAGGATTATTTCATTAGAGTACATTCCCATGGAGGAGAAAGATGAAAACATATTAACAAAGGCGCTGGCAAGAAGAAAATTCGAATTCCATATAGGCAAGATCAAGGTAGCAGATAATCCCATTCCTGTTGAGAGGGCGTGTTGAAATCATAACCCAAAGTGGGGCTTCTAATTTAATTTTCACTTAATTAAATTGGAAGAGAAATTGTAATTTCATCTCATGGCAACTTGTATTAGTTAACTAAGTTAGCTTAGGAAATTGGAGTCGAGGTTGAGAGACTAGGCATGTAGATTTCTCCCATGATTTAAGGGGGTCTAGTTATAGTTATTTGTGAGTTGTAATTAGCTAACTCAAGAAATTGAGTTAAAATCAATTTGACTAGTTCTAACTGAGTGATGAGCTAGTGAGAGGTCAAGTGAATTAAATATGATTTAATTCTCAAGTATTAATCAATCATTTAAGTGAAAATTCTCTATAAATATTTGTTTCATGTCAGTTCTAAGGAAGGCCCAATTCAGACTGAGGTTAAAGGGATGATAACTATCAGTTGTATAATTAGAAAATTGTACATGTAAATTATAGAGTTAGTTGGAGGCCTGGAAGGATTGCGTCATCAAACCAAGGGAATTAATTCCTCAAGGAATGTGTGATAAAGGTAGGCTAAGAAGAGGCTAAGAATTGGCTATGTAATTGCGTGATTTTTCCTAGATCAGAGAGAGACAATTGGTAGAGTGCGGGAATTTCTCTAAGAGAGAACACATTGTATTGTTTCTTGACCTTGAATTTATACAATATACAGATAGCATAGTTTTAGGTAGTGCGATTTTCCAAGTAATATGTTGTGTTGTGCGATTGATTATTTATTTCTCTTACTTTTTATGGGATTGTGCGATCATTTTTTGTTTCCGTAAATTGTAGAAGGATTCAGTATCTTGTTTGAGTACATTATAATATCGATTTGAATCCTGTTGTTGGATTTTCTACACAAATCATAACCCAAGACAAGAAGTGTTTAGATCCCAAGCGGAGTCACCATATTCTTGACGTCATTCTAGAACAAGGGTTAGGAAAAATATATATTCTCTGGGTTTCAAGCATTCAAACAAGCAATTATGAGGGTTTATAAAAAAAAAGTAAGATTAGTACACATCCATATAACTCTCTACATATATGTAGAAAACTATCATAACAACACTAGAAAATAAATACATAAAATATAAACCAATATAATGTGTGAGAGGCTCCAACATAACCAAGAGAAGAATTTATTATTGTTTCACATATGAGAAGCTATGAATGAGTTTGGTTTTGAGGACCTCCTACTTGGAAAGGTTTCTAACCAATCCTGACTACAATGTATGGTTCTATCTCTCCACAATAAAAAAACAATTCATAAAATAAAAAGAGAAAAATAGAGAACATTTAGTTGATAAGATTCAAATTCAAAAGGCTTCAGATAATAAGTTTGATGATGAAAATGGATCATGAAAAATGAGGCGAAAACCACTCTATTTGTAATAAAATGTGAACTAGATTTGATGAGATCAAATTTAATAAAATATTTATTGAAAAAAATGAAGATATAACTAAATTGACATTTTATTATTACTTGTGAGAGGAAAAAGGAGAGGTAAAAAATAATGGGTAGTGATCATTATTTAGATAACTAACTCAAAAATAATGATTTATTGAGTTAATTAATTAACATAATCTATAGATAAATTATTTATTAAATTTATGTTCCACTTTGTAAAATATGTTGGAAATATTTTATGAATAATGATTTAATAAAGTAGTTTCATGAGAAGGTTTAGAAGATTAAGAAATAATTTCTAAATACATTATAATGTGGGTAAAAATATATTAAACTATTTTCACCTGAGTAATTATAAATATAAGAGTAACGTTTAATTAATGGATTTATGGGCTATTATCATGCCAATGGGTTAAATAATAGATATAGCATATGAAAAGTGTTTCCATAAGCTACTTGCTTATAATCTTAATATGAGAAAAGTACAAACTTTCTAGTAAAAAAAATAAAACCAAAACAACATACTAACAACAACATTAAAATTCTTATGACAGAAATAGCTACCTAATTATAGATCGTTATTAAGAGTGCTATAAAAAAAATAACTACGTAATCATCATTAAAAATTTGCATAACTCTATCCAAATTTATAACCTCACCATATCAAATACTTATTCCATTAGAACACACAACACGGAGTTTTAAATTTCTAAAACCATACTAATTAGAAGCTAACTCATTCAATAAACAACCATTTGAACTACATAACCATAACCATATTATAGTGGGGTGTTTCTTGTTCATGGAAGATGACGGCTTGTTTTTAAGAAATCCAAAATAACATCATTCAAAAGGTTTATGGCTTGTAGTAATGGGGTAGCTAGTTAATTTGTTCGGTTTTACCACTTTTCTTAACCATATCATGATTGGAACTACAAACCATATTATATTATAGTGGGGTGTTGTTTCTTCATGGAACGAGCACTCCGTGTCTTTTAGGTTCTCGCCATAATTGTGCATCTTACAATGTAACTTTTAAGAAACCCGAAATAGCGTCATTCAAAAAGTTTTTAGTTTGCACTAATGGCTTAGCTAGTTAATTAGTTTTGTTTTAGCACTTTTCTTAACGCTATCATGATTGGAACTACAAAACCATATTATATTATACTATAGTGGGGTATTTGTTACTTCATGGAAGGAGCACCCTGTGTTTTATAGGTTTCTTCATTGTGCATATGACCGTGTATCTTTTAAGTGATGGGTTAGTTAGTTAATTAGTTTGGTTTTACCACTTATTCTAAACCTATCGTGATTGATTTTGTGTTTTTTTAATGGGTTAGTTAGTTAATTAGTTTGGTTTTACTACTTTTTTTAAACCTATCAGATTGATTGTGTGGTTTTTTAATTGTGATCCTCACAGACCTATTGCCAATTTCTAGGTAATTAGGTTATAAATATTAGAAACTTAATTTGAATTGATAAACAAAATGAAATTAAATAATAACTTTTTTTTTTAAAAGTTGAGTAAGACCGCTTTTTTCATTCATTTTCAAAAGGGTAGATTACATAATATAATATTTTACGAGGCCTTAATATGCCTTCCTGGGAAACTAGATTTTTTTGCCATCAGAAGGACTTGTATGTCCTCCAAAAACAAAAAAAAAATCAATCTAGCATATTCAGATTTTAAAGCCGCAATGTTGGTGACTTTGATATAGTTTGACAAACTGGACACAAGCCTACTACTTACATAGTTTAACAATGTCAGGGACATCAACATAGATAAACATAAACAGTAATGACCTCAAGACTAAAAATAGCTCAGCTCTCTGAGGAATCGATAGGCATCGAGTTTTTACCACTGGACCTAGGCATCTTCATTTGCTGCGAGTTCTTCAAGAGCTTCTCAATTCTGCTCAACTGGGTGTTCTATCACTGGACCTAAAATTGAAGTAACTGAAAATCCCTCTGGATTTCCTACCTTGCTGGGTCTACTTGCATAAACTCAGTGGTGTGCATGATGGATTTCGCCACCAAGTGTTTCATTCACTAGTATAAACATAGAGTTTGTTGGTATTGAGCTACTCTAGCTCTAGAGTTTCCCGAATCGAGCATTATCATTTCTCCTTCCAGATTTATTTCCTCCTCCTCGACTTGACAAGTGAGAGCTTCCTCCCATTTAGCACTAACCTTCCTCACTTGGGTAGGTATTTCATGTATGTACATGAGGGCATCTTCTACAATGTGGTCAGCCTGAGGCTTATGCCCAAACTGTCTAGGAGCCTGCCTAGATGATTCTCATTTCTCCATCTACTAGCCTCTTTTCCATGGCTGTCATCTTTTCAACCCTCCCACTTCCTCTTTCACTGCCTTCACCCGTGCTATTTGAAACTACTTGACAGTAGTGAGGGATGCAAAAAGTCAAGCAGCCTGAGTTGTTCTACCAAAGGTCTTGATTTGCCTTCCTGAGGTTGTCATAAAGAAAGAAAAAAGTTTCATAGAACACAAAGTTAAAAATTTAGTGCAATGATTACACAATTGATAAACCCGACTCGCCACGTGTACTCTCGAATAATACCCATCTCCCTCACCCCCCATACCATGTAGAGGTCTCCCATAGTGGCCATGACAGACCCAACTAACAGTATACCCTCCTGACTGTGACCCAGACCCCTCCTCTCCATCATAGAGCTCGTGTTTGTCATGGTATCCTCCTACATAGGAATGTAGTCTTCCATTACATTTTTCATACACCCAGATCTCAAAATCACCACCCCTATAATCCAGATTACCAGTTAAATTCATGTTTTCAAATCTCCTCTCCAGATTTTGTATGGCCAACCTGGCTTTCTTTTGGTTGTCTCAACCTTCTAACCTCCTACCCATGTCCCTAACCCCCATATTACACAACATAATCCAAAACCAAATTTAAATCAACTGGAATTTGCACAGATTACTCCCTACAGTATCCCCATATACCCAACCATGCAGCCAAACATTGCATCACATTTCAGTCACCCTATTAAGTACATTCATCAAGCACACCTTAACTTGATCCATATACGAGGGGTTGGAGAAGTATAGATATTTACATACTCTTGATCCTCGAAGAAATGCCTTGGGATGCAGGCGTTTGGTTTAACCCCTCCAGCCTTCGCTGCACACAACTTTACAACCTTCCTCAATATGCATGAAAGGAATCGGACATACCAAATAAAACCCCTACAATTCCTCTTGCCTATTTTTTCATTCTTTCTCATGTGGAGCCATCCTCGGAAGGAGCATCCCACCGTCGCACATGGCCTCCCTCCTCGTTGAGACCCTGCCACTTGCTCTCAGCCAAGTTTTTCTTCCCGGTGTACAATATTACCTCAATTACCTTCATCATTCCTCGTATGGATTTGTACCCTTGCCACACCTCGATCAGGGGTCTGTCGACTCCTTAATGATATGAGAAGAAATTTCAATAAAAGTTCTTGAAAGTTAAAAGCTATCGTCCCCAAATATTGTAACCATTGTACTCCTAGTACAACATCAACACCTCCCATAGGAATGGAAAGCATTGGACTATTCAATACATATTCCCCCATGGTTAACTTGATATTATGGCATTTTCCAGAGAAATTTATAGTTCCTCCATTTGCAACCATCACTTGACATTCTGGTGTTGGGTATAGGAAACAATTCAATTCCTTGGCTACATTACAATGAATAAAATTATGGGTACTACCCGAATCAATCAACACTATTAGCTTTTTCTTCTTGATACGTCCTTATATCTTGAGAGTTTGAGGAGTGGTAATTCCTTCCAATGCATTACACGATATGGTCGAACTCATTTCTTCTTCTTCTAGGGTTGGTTCCTGGTGCATATCCTCTTCTTTTGAAGTTTCTTGTTCATTTTCTTCCTCCTCTTCACAATCTATGTAAAATAATTTCTTCTCAGCACACTTATGACCTTTAGTGTATTTGATATCACAACTGTAACAAATCCATTTTTCTCTTTTTTATTCCAATTTTTTGGTGTCAACCTTGTAGGTTGTGGAATTATAGGAGTAGCAGCACTTCCATATCTATAGATGTGAGTGGTAGGATTCATTTTCGCCATAATTTTACATTAATTTTTTCTTGCCAACCTGAATTCCTTCTCCGATGAATAAGGTTCCCAAACACGAACTTCATGTTGGATGTTATCCTTTAAAGTCCCTATGAAGACATCAATATTGTGTTCCTCCATAATATTAGTTACCCTTATATTCAATTTTTAGAATTCCTAAATGTGCTCCACCATTGAACCCTTTTGTTTGAGATTTATCAATTGGCTAACTAAGGTGTTTCTCTTTGTATCCTCATAATGTGCTATCATTTCCTCCGTAAAAATTTACCAAGTGATAATTTTTCTACAGGTGCAAAGGCATCGATAACATACAAATGTATTTTTTTCTAAATGTAAAGTTTCAATTTGTACCTTTTGTGTGTTTTTCACATTATTAAGATCAAAATATTGCTCCATCTGTAGTATCCATGTTAAGGGTTCCTTTCCATCAAACTTCCTCACATCCATCTTTGGATTATGGTGGTTCTTCCATCCAACGTTAGCATTTATGAAATCACGATTAACATTTATTTTGTTCTTATCATGAGTTTCCTCTACTATCTTTTCAGCATTAGGAAAAATTTCTTGTATGAACTTTGTCAAACCTTCCATGTATGCTTTTAGATCATTCTTCAGGTTTTCCATGTTGTCTTTCATGTCATCCATCTTACCTTCCATGCCAGCTTCCATGCCATCCATCTTAGCTTCCACGCCTTTCTTCAAACCATCCATCTTCGCTTCGATGCCTTTCTTTAGAAATCCTATTTCATTTTTTGTTGCTCTTTGCGAGAGCGAAATTTGGTGCACTTGTTGTTGTAATTTTGATAGATCATGTTACAATTCTTCATCTTCATGAGAAATAGTAGATTATTCCGAGGGATTAATGGGTGTTGAATTCTTCTTAGGAGGCATCTTAGAACCCAATACTAATATATATGCTCAATATGTCCTTGGAATCACTTAAAACTAAATTTTCAAACAAGGCTTATGCAATTTGAAAAAAATATACACCATTTTATTGCTTTTGAGGAGCTCAATATTGAAATTGAATTATCTCCATAATTGTCGATCTTCAATATCTGAAATTTGGTCCTATAGTATCCCTCTGAATCATCTTTCGAATGCCATAAGTCTGACCTAATTTGAATACTTTAAGACAAATTTATGCCTAATCTCTCACAATGACCTAATTATGGACTGGTTTAGTATAGCGAACTTGTACGGTGTGCCACATGTCGTTGTTTCCTCTTTAGGCTCTAAAATTTCTAAATAGGAAACTACAGTCCTTGTGCTTGGGACCAATTTTTACAAAATTCCAATCCAATGCTCAGAGAGAGAGTTAGGATGATTTTCCGACAGTCACCTCTTTGAGATGAAATTCGGGAGCCTGAAACAATCCTAACTTCCACAGACCATATCTCTGAAAATATTGTGAATCAAGCTCTGAAATATTTCCACGATGTTCCTCAAGATTTCGGCTTTGCGTTGTAAAAATTTCAGCTTCTAAACCTTCGTGGAAAAAACGTTATATTGAAAATTCCATGATGACCTGTTTGTAGCAGCGAAACCCTATAATCCAAATCTCTGATACGAAATGTTATGAAACCAACTCTAAAAATAGAAGAAAAGAGAGATCAACGACTTATAAATTAGCGACTTCGAGGGGGAAACCTCTAATACATTACATAAATGAACAATTCTTAGATGCTATAAATGACAAAACCTCCTTCTATATATAGGGGTCCATGGGGTCACAATATAATCCTAGAAGACCTAACACTAATAATGTAAGGAAACAATAATAACAATATGGGGGTTACAGGGGTACAATAATAACGATAAGAGGGCTACACTAATAACAATAAGGGACTACACTAGTAATATGGGGACCTAACAGAATCAGAATATTTCTGGTCTTGAGTTAGGATACTGAATAGAGGCCCAAAATATTCTAGATGCATACTACCCGAGTCTATTCGCAGGTTGGTTCATCTCTAAGCGCACCCCTAGTTAGCTAAAAAATCTGCAGTTTTTTTGCACTACGAAAGACATGCTAAAGACTGACGTAATTGAATCTGTGGATCTCTCTAGCCAACTCTTGGACCAAGCTCACCATTCACATAATTTTTCTTAACATTTCACACGCAACCCCTTGATTTAGGTGTTTAATAGTGTTGATTACCAATGTAGAATCACCCTCCACAACTAATTTCCTGAACCCCTTCTGTTGAGCGATGGTGAGCCCCTACTTTGTTGCATGAAATTATGCTTCATTTTTTATGGCATTGCCATAATCCACCGCATAAATATTTAGAGTCTTCCCTTTGCTATTCTTGAATATGCCTCCAAATGAAGATTCCCCCGGGTTACCTTTGGAGGCCCCATGAAAGTTCAATTTGATGAATTATGGAGGGGGGCATCATATTGTTTGGGATTCACTTGTCTTGGTGGTTGAAGATTCCAATATGTTTGGGAAAACATCTTTGGCATAAGGTTTAGTCTAGAAAGAATCGTAGCTTTGTCCGGATCCACCTGCTAGTCATCCAGGTACCATTTTCTGACAGTATTGTTTCCCTGATGTTCTGTATTATCCCCTTCCAAACTAGTCTACTTGTCATCTATATTTCCTTAAATATTCTCCAATTTCATTCCTTCCAAATATCCCATATCAAAAGCCTTATACTTATATCTACGCTCAGTTGATCACTATATTTTTAAATATCCTTGTTCTCTAGTCTTCTAAGGTTGATCGTATACTAGTTCTTTCCATGTTAGTGTTGCCAAAGAGATCTTCTGGATGTTTCCTTAGTGTATTCACGTAGGAGAATCTGTTTAAAAATCGTTCACAAACATCCTCTACCTCTTCAAAAATGTTGCACCTGGAGGGACCATGGAGACCTTGTTTTTTTAGCTGATCCCATGCCAGAATTCTCCATCTACCTACTAGCCAGAGGAAATAGGTTACTTTGGGCTAGTGCTGATAAGACAAGATTTTTCACCAAAAGGGATTCCCTTGAACAGGAAAATCCTCCAAAGAGATGTTGTGAGCCTCCTTTATCGTGAATATTCCTTTGGAGGTGTACCCCCATCTCAATACATCCCTCCCGTAAAAAACTATAATTTTCCTGGATTGTAGTTCCTCTTCCAATGTCCTCCATTCTTCTTATTCTGGTGGATCTATCTAGTCTACTTTGGTTTTATAGGTTCACCATCCCTCCATGCTTTCCTACTTCCAATATTGAATCACTGTTTTGTGATGCCCACTAGATGTATATAGGAAAATATTTCCTAGGTCTATTCGACTAAATAACTTTGCTCTCTGTTGCCATGAATCCTGCCAGAAAATAGCCCTATTTCCATCCTTTATCTCCCAAAATGTATTCTTCCTAACCATATTTTTATTGGTCGAGGCGAGGTTCCATATGGATGATCTCTTTGGCCAAATATGTGTTCTTCGAATTTCTTTAGGCGTTTGAGGAATCCTGTACTTGAAGGCCCATATGTTTTTCCAGATGTCTTGACCACCCTGAAGCCATCTCCACCAGAAATTTTCCCATAGAACGAGGTTTAGGGTATCGGGGTATCGTAGCCCAAACCCCCCTTCCAACTTGGTTCTAGTCACTTTGTGCAAGGAAACCAAGGCCCACTTCTTCGTTTCCTGAGGCTCTCTATACAATTTTTTTTGAAAACTTCAACAACGGCTGAGTATGTTGTCTTGTATGTAGCTAGGCGAGATAACTGATAGATATGTATGGATTGGAGAACAAATTTAAAAAAGATCACCCTCCCTGCCATGTTCAAGGCTCCGAAAGACCAAGAATATAGTATGGACCAGATTCTTTCTATGAGATCTTTCCAGCATGTCATGCGCAAGGAGCTTAAGACGAGGGGGAATCGTAAATATTTAGCCGGGAGGGATCCTATTTGGAATCGAAGAGTTCTAGCGAGAAATAATTTGGTAGCCATTGGGGTGTTGAAGAAGTATATATTGTATTTATCCTCATTAATCAAAGTTCTAGAAGATTGCATAAAATCACTATGAATTTTCTTGACGGCTTTGGATTGTTTGAGGGTTACTTGACAGAACATCATGATATCATCAAGAAACTGCTGGTGGATAAGTGTTAGATCTCCACTCAAGAGATTAATACCTTTCAAGGTTCAAGAGATGACAACATTTTTTATGTAACGGCCTAGTCCTTCAGTAGCCAGGATGAAGATGAAAGGGGAAAAAGGATCCCGTTGTCTTAGGCCTCTAGTTGGGTTGAACATACGGGTAGGGAAGCCATACAGGACGATGGAGAAGACAGGGGTGGAAATTAAGGAGGAAACCCAATTGATCCATCTGGGGTCGAATCCAAAAGAATGAAGAATGCTAGTAAGGTAACTCGAACTTAGCCTATAATAAGCTTTAGATAGGTCGAGTTTGATGATCATGCCTTTTTCTTTCATACTTTTAAGGGAATGAATGACTTCATGAGAGGCTACAATACTGTCCATGATCTATCTACCGTGAAAAAAGCCCATTTATTTTGGGGATATGAGAGCTGGGAGTAGCAGGTTGAGACTTTTGACCATGACTGTAGAGATGATTTATTAAATAAAATTTCATAATGCAATCGGTCTAAAACCTTGTATTTCCTATGACTGCGAGGTGTTAGGAATCAAAGCAAGAAATGTAGAGTTCAGACGATGGTTTACTTGCTGGGTGCGTTTGTATTCTTTCACAATTTCCCATATATCATTGCCCAAAAAGTGCCAAATTTCCGGGATTAATTCATCTGTGAACCTGTCGGGCCTAGCGGGCCTTATTCCTGGACATTCATTTTACCATGTCCTCTACTTCAACCATGGATATGGCCCTCATCAGAGCCATATTTTGGTTTTTTCTTATCATATGTGGAATGTGTCGAGTTATGCACTGAATATCCTCCTCTCTATCCTGGATTGGCTCTGCGAGGACAGAATGAAAATGATCTACCAAAAAACTCTCCATTTCTTCATTCTTTGTTCGCCTATTACCATATGAATCCTTTACAGAAAATATCTTGTTTTGCTGATGATGTTGGATCATTTCTTTATGAAAAAAATTGTTGTTATGCTCCCCTTCTCTTAGCCATTGAACTCTCGATTATCGTTTCAAGAGAAGCTCCTCCTGTTGCCTCTTCTCTTATAACTGATTTAGGGTTCTTACTTCTTCTATTATCAAGGGGTTGGTTTTTCCTTCTGTTATTATTCTTTGTTTTGTTTCTTCCATTTTTTCCTACAACATGTCGTGGTCCTTCTCAATATTTCCAAACTCTGATTTGTTCCAAATTTTTATTCTCCTCTTTAGCTCTTTGAGATTAAGTTGTAAGGCATGCATTCTGTTATGACCATACACCCTTATCTCCCTCCACCAGTCTTCCATTTTACCGACAAAAATGGGATCGCCTAGCCAGAACATCTGAAAGCGGAATGGCTTGTTCCAAAGAGCCATTTTTAGATCTATTTCAAGGCAGATTGGCCAATGATCTGACCCTAAACAGGGCCAAATAGAGGCTTCCAAGAAAATTTCTTTACTTATGATGTCTTCAAAGACTAGAAAGCAGTCTAGCCTTGAGGCAATCTGGTTTTCTCCCCCTCACCGATTGTTCCAAGTGTGTGACTGATGGCTGGGGTATCTACTAGATGTAAGTTGGATATTAGATCTCTGAAATTGTCCATGTCTTGATCTAGCCTTCTCACTCCATTTTTTTATTCTAGGGAGGTGATAAGGTTGAAGTGTCCTCCCACAATCCAAAAAATGTCATGGTTTATCTCTGTGAAAGTCCTCAATTTCTGAAGGAATTTTTCACCCTCTCCTAGAATATGAGGCCCGTTGACCATTGAGAGTAATACCCAATCTCTTGTGACTATAAGGTGAAAGGGTCCCGAGAGAATGCACAGAAGGCTTACCCAGTTGTTGAAAGTAACCTCATTCGGATTCCAGAGGATGACGAACAACCTCGCACTCCCTCTAGCATCTTCCACCATTACCTCACAACATAGATGCAACTTCTGAATGATCTCCTTTAACCTAGCCTCTGAGATTTTTGTTTCCTGCATGCACATTATATTGCATTTATCTTTCGTCAACCTCTCATTCAGCTATCTCTGTTTTCCCTTGCTATTTAGGCCTCTCATATTCCAAGATTCCACAATCATTGGGATGTGTTGTTTCAGTAGTGAAGCAACTTTGATAGCGGTGTTACACTTCCTGAGTTAACCAGCATCTCCCCTACCAATTTTATCGATTCCTGTAAGGTATTCCTCCCTCTTTTTTCCCACTTTTACTTTGGTTATTCTGATCCTGGGTGGTTCTTGCTGGGGTTCCCAGCAATGTACTGGATTCTGCTTCTTTTAAATCTTGTTTCACTTGATATCTTTGAAATGTATCCCTTTAAAGTTTCTTTTGGTCTTCTCGGATGACTCTTTCGTCGAGATTTTTCAATTCTTGCAATAGATTTTTTAATATTTTCTCTTCATTGCTCAAATATTCTCGTATTCCAACAATTTCCATGGATTCTTTGAGCTCCATTTTTGTCCCTTCTTGTCCCGTGGGTTGCTCTTGGGCTTTCCTCTTTTGTATTAGGGTTGTTTTGGGTTTCTGCCCTTTTCCCCCTTCATTATCTCTCCTTTGGCCTTTCGAGCTTTCCCCTTCTTCTAAGAGAACTTCAAATCGATTTTCACTGACCTAATTTTTCTGGATTTTCTTGTTGTGATTCATCGTTGGAGGTTTAGCCGTATTCCTATGGTTGGATGCCTCCTGAAATCCTTCATCTTCCGCGACCTGCTCAACCCCCCTCATCTACTCCTTTTTATATTTCTTTGTCGTCTAGTTCAAAGGGAATTCCTTGAATAGATGTCCATATTCATGGCATCTTCGACATATGAATGAGATATGTTCGTGGTCTATCGGTTCTTTCCATACTTACGAGATATATTCTAGCTCTATCGAATCTTTCAACGGTTCTGTAATGTTCATATATACACAGGTTCAGGCATAAGATGTGTATCTCCCCCTTCTCGTTGCATTTGCTACTTTCAAAAATCTCCCTATTGACTTTCCCATCCCTTCCATGATCTCTGGATCCCAAAAGTCCATAGGCAGCCCAAAGAGCCTGACCAAGACCGGTGCTTCCATAAATTGTTCCTTGTCGAGGTTATAGCACTCTTCCCAAAATTTCATGTAAAACCCAAAATTGTAGTAGAAGTACAATCCTCCTTCAAACATTCATCATTTATCTTCTAGGTTTGCCAAAATGATTGTAAAAAATCCTTTTGCTCTAAGCTTTAGGTCTATGTGCCCTTTTGGTTTCCATTTTAGTTGGATCCATTTCATGACGTCCTTTTCTGTTGGCCAAATGCCCACGAATTTGTAGATCAATGTATGATCTTTCATCTATTTTCTGTAGCTTTCCAACTTATTTTCCAGAATGATGAACCTAGATTTTTTCATGGCTCATGGGAGACATTGCCCTCAAAAGCAATTCTGCCATTGTGCCCCTAGAATCAGTTCTCATGTTGCTCTTGTTGCTTGTGGATCCATGGGAGAGGCGGATTTCTTCCCACACATTTCCCCTGGCCTCACTTCCTTGTAGGAAAGGATCTCTCCCCTCCCCCTAAGCGTTCATTACTATCTCTGTCAAATTCAAAGATTTTGGCTTAAACCATAGATCTACCATAACAAACACACTCTAAATCATAACTATTTTTAATTTGCAATAAACTCATTAAGAGCATTTATCTAATAACACAGAAAATAATTAATATTTTAATTTCCAAAATAATTATCTTATGTTCGAAGAAAATTGAAAATAAATATCTAGAGAGATACAAAAGATAATGATGATTAAAAGTGTGTTATTATGCCGTGTCAATAGTAACTTTCATCATAAATTAGTAGGCAGACGTGATTTCAATACTTATCTTGACTCAAGTAGTCTCACCTATTCAACCCTCAAATTATATCGTTCGACGCTCACATCGACCAACGTACGCTCAAAGGAGAGTAGAAAGACTTCATTCTTCAGAACAGTTTCACCTCAAGATAAGAGACGTGATGACTTCTGACGAACTTGCCCGACCTAGTTGAACCCTCAAACTATTTCGGCGGGCGGCATTATTTGAAATTTTTTCGAAGTGGGACCGCAAGACGTTATGAACCCACTACACATACGTATATTGAAAAATTTGTGAAGTTTTTTTTTTTTTTTTTTGCTTTTATTGACATTGGCTTCCCAGTAATCATCTCATAAAAGGTTATTTTGAACGTCACGGCGCTGACATGAATGTATATCACGTTTCATTTCTCTTGAACAAATTGTCCCTTTGATAATTTTAAATGCGAATAACAGAAACATCGTGGACCACACTTGCTTAAAAATGTTAAGTGACGATAAATCCCACTATCCATACGTGTTTCTATGGGTTGTTCAGCCGTCACTTTTAGCAGTATCAGCCTCGCCATAAAGTCATCTGTGAAGCTGAGAATCGAGTAAGTGAATTGCCCAGTAGATGAACACGGCACGGCACACAGATTTAGTGAACCACCATGCCGTTTGTAACACTTCCAATCCAGACAACCCCCAACAAATCACAAAACTTATCGGGTAAAAATTCTCCTCTTCTTGCATATGTGAGACCTACTTCATTGAATATTACAGTACATTACAGTAATGCAGAGTCATATATAAATATCACCCTTTCTCATGCGATTATCACCGATGTTTATGAAAGGAATTAGGGTTTGAAGGGTAGTGTGTTTATAACGGGAATTAGGGTTTTAAGGGTAGTGCAGGCAGAGCGATGGCAATGTTGATGAGAAACGATATTAGCCCGGCAAGCGGCCATGTATTGGTAACGAATTCACCAGTTCCCTATCTGTTGGGTGGAGTGGGTGCCATGCTCCTCCTGATAGCATTTGCTTTGATTATTCTGGCATTCTCTTATTTGAAGGACTGCGCTAGAGAAGGTCAAGAACATAACAGATCACAGCATCATAATGCAGAGCATGGTGCTGGTGGAAAGAATGAAATGAGCGTGGATGTGTCAAACACTTCAGATTGTCAGGACGACATGAGAGTAATTGTGATTATGGCCGGCGATGAGAAACCGACCTTCATTGGTAAACCCATGTCTGTGACTGCTGGACTTAATTAGAATCTCCACCATAGTGCGTGGAGCAAAGAGCTTCTAATTCTTCCATTCTTTGTGTTGCAGATATACGAGGGTTTCGTGAACAATATTATTTAGGAAATAAGAGATGCGAAACAGATTGAATTTCATCAGGTTTCTGTCATAGAGACAGAATGAGGTATATAATACATTGAGAATAATAGTTATTGCAATGTTGGAATTGATAACAGAGAGTTTCTGACTTCAATTGCAGGAGCCCAGAATATGATTGCTTTTGGGCACGGATTTTGTTCTTCTATTTTTTATTCAATTGTATGGCTAGGCAATTCTTTTAAACTTCTCTCAATTTCTTCAATTCCATAAATTATAACCCTTTTTTAAAAAAAAAAAAAACTTTATTTTCATTAAAAAAAGAAAGAGTACATAAATCATAGATAATTCTCCTACATATTGTGGATGATATCAGATTTGCTCTAAATAACCAGTAGAACATATCCTGTAATTTCCAAACTACTCTAATGTGACTCACGATTCCCTTTTACCTTATATTTAAAGTCCATCGCAGGGATGTAATCTCAGGGATATAGATTACAGCCTCTATCTTCAGTAAAAACAGAAAATATGGTTCAAGATGAGATACTTCTATTCTGACAGGGTATATAAAATCCCTTGTGAGTTTTCCTTAAAGTTAATAGCCATGTCTCTTCTCACATATAATGAATATATCATATTAAGAGAAGATAATGCTCCTATCATTTCCCAAGGAATCCTGCACATATGCTGCAATTTTTTTTTAGCAAGTTACTTACCAATGCTGGCTTCTCTTAGAGACAAGATCCTCAATATGGTTTTGTTTCCTATAAATGTGTCCAAAGGATATGGTTTTGTTTTCTATAAATGTGTCCAAAGGATATTTACTAGAAAGAACTCACCAGGTTCAGATATAGGGCATCCAATTTTTTGAAATGGAAGGATTCAACTGAATCCAATCAATAATGCCTTTTGCATCACCATAGAAATGAAGTGACTTCAGCCCCATTCATCTAGACCATATCAATACTCCGTAATACTATAATTTCAGCAGTGATATATGTACCTCTACCGCCCTCCCGCAGAAGTGGTAATATCTGCCAAGTTCTAAAACAATAAATGCTCCATAGCCAAAACTCCTTTGCTGACATGCACCGTCAAAAAAACCAAGCGAAGCTTCTTTCCATGTGTCCCTATACAGTATCAGTCTCATTTTTATTTGCTTATTAGTCGGTCCTATTCCTGAAAAATAAGTCGTTGCCTTAATGATAAAAGCTGTGACATTAGCATATTTCTGCTCAAACACTAGAGAGTTCCTGCTCTATATAACCCATATAATGTAAAAAGGAAGGGATCTAAATTTCTTGTGAAAAATAAACCATGAAGATAAAGAAGATTCCAAATATTGAAACTCCGGTACCTCCACTATGTTTAAATGCATCCATGACTCCTTCCCACACCACCGGTGCAAACTGACATCTCAATAAAATGTCACCCACATCCTCGGACCTCTGCTTACACATAGGACATATACTTGGACCAAAAAAGCCCCTTCTGAATAGGTTATTCCGAGTAAAGATTTTGTCATGTAACGCCAAGGAGAAGAAGAATATAAGTTTTCTTGGAACCTCCCATTTCCTTGAAGCACTTTAATTTCCTTGAAGCAACTTAATTTTGTCTTGTGAAACCTCCACCATGGGAAGCCTACTATATATTTCCCTTACAACCATTTGCCCCTTCTTCACTTTCCGTTCCTAGACCATCCTATTCCCTTTAGCGATAATATCGATACATGCATCACATAATTGTGCCAGATATTCTTCCCATTCAATACCAAGCCCCGAGAGAGGACCCAAATCTTCTGCCTTTCTCCTAATTAAGAGCAGGGCTAATCTGATTAAGATGTAATAACCCTTTGCCATAAAGAAACGCTAGAAAAGGAAAAAAATAAAGAATGATTCTCGAAGAATCCCCTTAGAGGGTCCAATCTGATCTATCGTCACCAACTTCCCACTTAAGAAACCAAAGCAACCAAGAAATGTTTTTCTTCGTACTACCCGAAATGTAATAGGAGCTTGTTCTATTCCTTGCTCCCGCTTATCTATGTAGTAAAATGTTCCCCCTTCATGTGTTTTTCTCCGGTGATATGAGCCGAGATGCTACTACCATTCATCAGCCTCCAATGGATTTTTATAAAAAGGGATATATTAAATGAAAAAAAGTCGAGAATGCCCCAACCTCCTACCGAGACCGGAAATGCAATCAAGTGCCATTTGACCAAATGCAACTTACTTTTTTGTTGGTGATTAGCCCATATGAACCGAGGCATAACAGACTCGATCATAGAGATGAACATCTTAAGAAACCGAAACAATTGCGACAAATAGAATGAGATGTGAAGTAAAACAGATTTGATTAGAGTCATAAATACCCTTATTGATAACCATTTATGTGTCCATCCATCTAACATTCTCTCTAACAACCATTTCCAATTCTTTATACCATATCTATTTGGTTTTAATCTAAACCCCAAGCATGTGAAACCCTCCTAGATGTGACACGAATTAATCTCAAAAAGTTTACAAATGTCAATAATATCCAAATCCTCACGTTCCTAGAAATCATGACAGACTTTGATTTACTCAATCAATTATAACCCATATAGGGACATTTACCATTAACTAACTTCAGTATCATAAGTTAAGGGCCCAATGGAATTTTGGTTTGGTGTCCACGAAGTTTCCATTCCTGCTCGTTTGTTTGAATTTGTCAATACAAAATATTCTTTTTATAAATAGGAATCAGCCTAATAGCAGGAGAAGCCAATAATCTCTTCCCCATTATAATCATTCTCCCACATGCTTAACTATTTCGAAAAGAGGGCTTCCATAATTTAGATTTTTACGCTAGAGGAATTTTGATTTTTAATGTGATTGTGAGAATGACTAAGATTTGACATTGAATGAATATTTCTCATATTCCTTACAAAATAAGAAATGAGATTTTCATAAAACCGTAATCTTACACTTCACTGTATCGTTTAATAATTTTCATTCAATAATAATGTTGTTATCCTAATCTTTCTTTCTTTTAATTAATTAATTAATTAATTTATTATATATATATATAGTTTATTTATTTTTATTTTATTTTATTTATTTATTTATTTATTTTTTAATTTAATTTAATTTTTATTTTTATTTATTTATTTATTTGTTTGTTTATTTATATTTATTTATTTATTTTTATTTATTTTTATATTTTTAATTTATACATATGTATATATATATATATATATATATATATATTTATTTTTATTATTTATGAGATATATATATATATATATATATATATATATATATATTTATTTATTGTTATTTGTTTTTTGAATAATCAATTAACGATTTTAATTCAAATAAAATGATTTTTAAACTATTAAATTGATCTAGACGTTACCATGTTTTAATTAAATAATTAAAATTAATAGAACTAACTGTTATGGATTTCAATGTCAAAATTAGCTGTTATCTTTTTCTACATCTATTTAAACTCAACGTTTGATCTGATCTCTCACCTAATCCTGATGATGAACCACACTGGTTGGTTCGAAACACGTCCGAAACAGTCGACTTTGTTCATTGTAATGTGATTAATACCTAAATATTTTTTCATAATTTATCGATGGATCACAGAAGCTAGAGATATTTTAATAATCTTACTGTTATGAAATTTAATAATAATGTGGTTATGGATACATATGGTGTACGTTCGACCGGTGTGGCGTCGTAGCTCGGTTTCCTCTAGGTGGGTGAGAGAAGTGGTACGTTTCTATTTACGTCCTACTACTTTCGTCGTCTACAGATTTAATGGAACCCACATGATCTTGGAGGCAGGGGTTTCACTTATGATCTCCAAACCTGTATCCAAACCTATACACGCAATCACAAACCAATTCGATATCATCCTTGGCCGTGAGCTGTATCCAATTCTCGTGCAAGTGAAAACCAACGACACTTTTACTCCTTCAGCACTACCTTTGCATAGGGTTCCAAAAATTGCTTGTTTGCCTGCCATAAGAACAAATACTAGCAAACCCAGTTTGTTACCAAAATATTGCAAATACTTGTCTGGATGCGAAAAGCCTAAGACAAAAATACCACAAACATTGAGAGGAAAGGGTTTAGAATATTTTAGGAAGATTTGTTGAAACTCTGTTTAAATTTGATCATATTTGGTTACAGTTTCTGGGTGAACCAAATTCAACAAGAGGTTTGTTGTAAAATGACACAAAATCGTTTCCCTCTAATTTTATCAAATTTGGGGTGTTGGAAATAGTAAATTACTTTAGTATCTATGCATTGGGTGGAGAGTAAACAATAAATTACTTTACATCAAGTTTAAAAGTCTAATTTAATGTGATTTTGCATGAATGAGATAGTAAGAATTGTGTGAATTATAGTTGGAGTTTGAAAATTTTTATATTCCTTAAGGTGGGGCTTTTAGTGTTGGAGTTTTTGAATATTCCAGAACACATAGAGAGAATAAAATTTTTCCTTTCAACACAAAGAACTCATTTAAAAAAATTTCTAGACAGAAATGGCACACAAACAGTTTCTATTTCATTTAAAAATCAAAATCTATTACATAATGAAATTCTTCTTCATCTGGAGGGATTACAAAATGTCAAACTGTTGCAACACACAGTTTCCAAATCTCTCTTCTCCGTCTTTCACAAAACACACATGCAGTGCTTACAAAATCTGTTAGTCACACTTGGTTTTCATACACTCTGCATATTAAAAAAAAATACACAACAACTTTTTTATGTTTCAGCTTTTGGGCCTTTTTTCAATGCACAGTTCACAAAAAAAAATACTGCACAGCCCTTTTTTTGTTTTTTCCTTCGGGCCCTTTTAAACATTACATAATAAAGCTACTTAAAAAAATAAATAAAGCAAACTAACATATTATATATATTATAAACTTTAAAAAAAAAAATTATGATATATGTATATGTATTAACCATACATATACATTTAAAAAAGTCAAGCTGACTTTCAAACAAAGATTAAAACAAAACATTAATACATCTTCCGTAAAAAAAATTTAAACCAAATTCTATAACCCTTAATCTTAGACTTCAAACTTATAAAACCAAAACGTAATTTGGGTTTCACGTTCCAATCTGCCCCTACATCAACAAACCCTTTTTCACCATGATCGGCCTCCCATTGGCTGATGCTGGGGCCCCCGAATTTCAAAAATAAAACTGAACTAGATTCTATAAATGTATCGTGTTCCAATTTGTCTCTGTGACGTCATGGTAAATTCTACACGATAAGACACGATTGGTCCACGTTGCTTGTTGACATGGAAAATTCAAAATTCAAACGAACGGTGTGGTTGCCTTGTGTTTTAAATGCTGGTAGGTTGCAAAATTTAAATGTGGTATGGCGGATCTTAAATGGACCGATGGCGTGGTGTGAAGAAAATTATTTCTTTGTAGAGGAGAGGTCTATGGGTATAACCAAAAAAATTGAACTTGCAAAGTTTTAAATATGTGGTGGCGTGTAAGTAAACTCATAAAAATAATGCCGCGCATCTACTCCTTTTACTTTGTAGTTGAAATTAATATTTCAACACTCTCCCTTAAATTCAATTGCTGGGTTTTCTATCATACCCATGCATTTCCTTAAGTAACTAAAACTCTTTTGCCCCAATGGTTTTGTCAAAATGTCTGCAAACTGCTCCTCTATTTTGCAATGTCTCAGAACAATTTCTCCATTGTTCACTGGCTCTCTGATGTAGTGAAACTTGGCATCTATGTGTTTCGTTCTCTTGTGAAACACTGAATCCTTTGACAATGGTATAGCTGAGCTATTGTCACAATAGATTGTTGTGCCTTTTACCTATTCCTGACATAAAATTCTCAACATTCTTCTCATCCAAACTGCTTGACATGCTGCTGCTGTAGTTGCCACATATTCTGCTTCTACTGTAGACAATGCCACAATTGGCTGCTTTTTAGAAGCCCATGAAATGGCTCCCGAACCCATGTGAAAAGAATAACCAGATGTACTTTTCCGGTCATCTATATTTCTAGCCCAATCACTGTCAGTATATCCAATCAATTCATAATTTTATGAAGTGGTATATAGAATTCCATACCTTTTAGTTCCTTTCACATACCTCAAAATTAATTTTTTTGCTTGCCAATGTGCCTCCTTTGGCCTTTCCATAAATCTGGAGATTAAACTCACAACACGCATAATATCAGGCCTAGTTGCAGTGAAATACATGAGGCTGCTAACTATGCTCTTGTACAAAATAGGATCAAAATCCTTACTGTTGTCCTCCTTGCTCAATTTCAACCCCATCACTGTAGGAGTAATTTTTGCCTTGCAATCCTGCATGTTAAATCTTTTAAAAACTTCATTGACATATTTAGCTTGAGAGATAAAAAATTTAGCTTCATTTTTCTCTACTTCTATTCCTAAGAAGTATTTCAGCAATCGCATATTAGTCATCTCAAATTCATCTTTCATGACTGATTTAAAATTTTCAATGAGGTAATCATCATTATCTGTGAAGATCACATCATCAACATATAAAACAATAATCAACATCTTACCATATTTCTCCTTGATGTATAATGTGGGTTCTCCTTCACATTTTTCAAACCCATCTTCTAGTAGATAGGAATCTATCCTACTGTATCATGCTTTTGGCGCCCCTAAACAACTTTCTTCAATCTGCAAACTTTGTGCACTTATCCCTTTTTCTCATAGCCTAGAGGTTGTTCAACATAAACCTCTTCCATCAATACTCCATTTAAGAAGATTTCGCATCCATTTGGTAAACCTTCCACTTGTGTTGTGTTGTTGTGGACAACACTGCCCTCACTATTTCCATCCTTACAACCAGTGCAAAAGTTTCCTCATAATATCTTCCATGTTGCTTCTTGTAGCCTTTGACAACAAGTCTGGCCTTGTGCCTTTCAATCTCACCTTCAGCATTGCTTTTGGTTTTATAAACCCATTTAACTCCAATAACTTCTTTGCCTTTTGGGAGGTCAATCAATTCCCATGTTTTATTTTTCTCTATTTCATTCATTTATTCATCCATAGAATCTATCCATTTATTATCTTTTATAGCTTCCTCAAAATGAATAGGATCATCTACATGACAATAAAATGCAAATAAAGAGTTCATACCTTCATATGTTGCCTCTTTCTCATAAATTTCACTCAAATTTCTAAATATGGTTCCTCTTTCACTTGATGTACTTATGCTTGTAGAAGCACTCAAATATGCTACTTGTGATGTGCATGGAGAAGCACTATCATTACTTTTCAAGGGTGTTCTCATTCCAGCTTGTGGTGTCCCTTGCTGTCCTTGTGTTGGTGGAGTTGGTTATGCTAATGAGGGATGTATGTCAGCCATCTCTTCCTCATTATCATCATGAGACAAACAACTCTTCAGATTGAATGTTTTCTCAATGATTCCATCCCAAGCTTCTTCCTCAAAGAACTAAACATCTCTACTTACAAAAAAATTCTTGGTGGATGGGTTATACAATCTATATACCTTGGATTCTTCACTGTATAAAATAAAAATGCACTTCTCCCCCTTACTTTCCAACTTCTTCCTTAGCTAATCTGGAATGTGTGCATAAGACACATAACCAAAAACTCTCATGTGAGTGACACCTTCTTTTATGCCACTCCATGCTTCTTCAGGAACTCTGTTCATTACAACTTTGGTTTGGCATCTATTCAAGATGTATGCTGCACAATATACGGCTTCAACCCAATACTCATTTGGCAAATGTTTTTCCTTAAACATACTTCTTACCATATCCATTATTGTTCTACTTTTCCTTTCAACAACTCCATTTTGCTGCGGTGTGTACCTTGCTGTAAATTGCTTGTGTATGCCATTTTCTCTATAAAATTGCAAAAATTCTTTTGATATATACTCACCTCCTCTATCAGTCCTTAATACCTTAATATGTTGCCCATTTTGTTTCTCTACAAGTTCCTTAAAGTGGAAAAATTTCTCAAACACTTTACTTTTATATTTCAAGAAATAAACCCAAGTTTTCCTTGTGTAATCATCAATAAAATTTAGCATATACTGGCTGCTTGGTAGTGATGGTGTTTGCATTAGTCCACACAAATTTGAATGGTCAATTTCTAGGGGTCCCTTTTCCCTTATGCTCCTTCCTGATGGAAATTTTTCTCTATGTTGTTTGCCCAAGATGCGGCTTTTACATAGGCTGTCTGGTTTCTCAATCAATGGTAATCCCTTTACCATTCCTTTCCTATGCAACAAATTTAGTCCTCCAAAGTTGAGATGTCCAAATCTCAAATGCCATAACAAATTTTCATCTTTTTCTTCTCTTTGGAATGTCCCTTGTGTCACTGCTGCCATTTCAGCTCCTTTCCTCATATCTCTTCTTGTCTTGAGAGGGAATTTCCATTTCTTGCTTGGTGGTTTATCCATGATGGTGCATACATCATCTTCAAAGAAAACATTGTAGTCATTTTGGATGAGCTGTCCAATGATTAACAAATTACACTTCATACTTGGTATATAACATACATCAGATATGCTCTTCTTTTCTCCTTTATTTTTCAAGACACCTACTCTGCCTTTTCCCATGACAAAGACCTTACTATCTGTCCCCAATGTTACTTGATACTTTACATTTTCATCTAACATGGAAAAAATAGCAATATTTCCAATCATATGGGTGCTACATCCTAAATCTAGAAACCATATATCCTCATTCTTTTCCTTAGCCATATTACATGCTAGAAACAACTTATCTTGACTGATGTTTTCTTTTGTAAAATTAGCGCTGGGTCTATTACCCATGTCACTCTGTTTTTTCCTACATTCATTGGCATAATGACCATACTTTTTATAGTAATGACATTGGACTTGGGATTTATCATACCTTTGTCCATGTGCTTGATTTTTTCCACTTTGCTAGCTGCTGTCTTGGCCTTGGTTCCGATTTTGATTGTTGCCCCTTTCATTTGCAGGGCTATTTCTTCCTCCTCTATTTTGGCTTCCACTTCTTCCTTTTCCTCTGTAGTTTCCTCTGCCTTGACCTCTTCCTCTTCCAAAGGACATTTGGATCTTGAAGGCATGCTCCAAAGATGAGTTTTCATTTCTACCCAATCTTTTTTCATGTGTCATCAGTGATGCATGAAGCTAATCAACTGAAAAATTTGAGAGATCCTTTGTCTCTTCAAGGCTTGTGACTCTCACATCAAATCTTGAGGGTAAGCTCCTCAACACTTTCTCCACTATCCTTCTTTCTTCAAGTGTCTCTCCATGAGACCTTATCTAGGTAACCAACCCAATCACTTGTGTGAAGAATGATTTTATGTTATCAGACTCTTTCATACAGAGAGTTTCAAGGTCTCTCCTCAGAAATTGTAGCTTTGTTTTCTTCACCTTCTCCATGCTTTGATAGGCTATCTGGAGGGTATACCATGAATCCTTGGACCTCTTAGCTACTGCTATCCTTGGAAACACACTCTCAACTACTTCTTGATAGAGATAGAAGAGGGCTTTTGAGTCCTTCTTCCTATCGCTCTTCAACAAATCCTTCTTTGTCTGTGTCAAGGCATTAAAGGCATTTTCATCTGCTGGTTCTTCAAAACCATCTTCAACAAGCTCTCATAAGTCTTGAGAGGAAAACAGGGCTCTCATGGTGATTGCCCAATAATCATAGTTCTTCCCATTGAACTGTGGCAGCTGAGTATTTCCAATACTCATGCTTGTGTTGGCTCCTGCCATGGCTAGAACTATGAACTATGTTCAAATAACTTGACTGTGTTCTTAAATAAACATCCTCTATGCCTAAGAGAAAAACTATATCTTTGAGGACTACACTCTTTAACAAACTCAAAACACAATTTTTGAGGAATACCTGGACTTTTGCTGAGCTTTCACTCTGCTGGAGAACTAGTGCAACAAAGTCCTTCCTTCAACTTCTTTGACACCTTCAAAGAGCCTGCACTGTCTCAGATACTATGTTGGAATGTCTGAATATTCCAGAACACACAAAGAGAATAAAAATTATCCTCTCAACATAGAGAACTCATTTAAAAATTTTGTTGGACAGAGATGGCACACAAATAGTTTCTATTTCATTTAAAAATAAAAATATATTTTAGAATGAAATTCTTCCTCATCTGGAGGGATTGCAAAATGTGGAACTGCTGCAACACACAGTGTCCAAATCTCTCTTCTCTTTCTTTCAAAAAACGCACATGGAGTGCTTACAAAATATTCTCTTTGCCATTTTTCATACATAGTCACACTCTATTTTCATACACTCTGCATAGTAAAAAAAAATACATAGCAACATTTTTATGTTTCAGCCTTTGGGCCTTTCTTTTTAATGCACAGTTCACAAAAAAAATACTACACAACAATTTTTTTTTTTTGTTTTTTCCTTCAGGTCCTTTTAAACATTACATAATAAAACTACTTAAAAAAAAAAAAAATCAAACTAACATATTATATATATTATAAAATTTTTAAAAAAATTTTATGATATATGTATATGTACTAACCATACGTATAAATTTAAAAAGGTCAAGCTGACTTTCAAACAGAGGTTAAAACAAAACCTTAATACATCTGCCGTAAAAAAAATTTAAACCAAAGTCTATAACCTTAATCCCAGACATCAAACTTATAAAACAAAAACACAATTTGGGTTTCGCGTTCCAATCTGCCCCTACGTCAGCAGACCCTATTTCAGCATGATCGACCTCTCATTGGATGATGCCGGGGCCCTCAGATTTCAAAAATAAAACTGAACTAGATTCTATGAATTTATCGCGTTCCAATTTGTCTCTATGACATCATGGTAAATTCTACGCGATAAGACATGATTGTTCCATGTTGCTTGTTGACTTGGAAAATTTAAAATTCAAACGAACGACGCGGTTGGATTGTGTTTTAAATGCTGGTAGGTTGTAGAATTTAAATGTGGTATGGCAAATCTTAAATGGACAGATGGCGTGGTGTGAAGAATAGTCTTTCTTTGTAGAGTAAATTTCTATGGGTATAAACAAAAAATTTGAACTTGCAGAGTTTTAAATATGCAGTGGCATGTAAGTAAACTCATAAAAATAACGTTGTGCATCCAGTCCTTGCACTTTGCAGTTGAAATTAATATTTCAACATTTAGTTGGGTGAATGCAAGATGTATGAACCAAAAGCTTTTACTCACTAAATATTTTTATATTTTGTGTCTTTCCTCCATTGTCTTTCCACCAAGAAAGCTCAAAGTTAATTAAAAAGGACACTAACTTTGTGATGAAAATAAAAATTAACTACTAATAGTGAAAGTTCCTCTAAAATACTTTAAATATGCATTGAACTTGATTGATCATTAGGTATAAGGGCTGAGTAACACCTTCACTAGAATCCTCACTAGTATCTTCTCAAATGTCATGAGTATGCTCAGACAAATTCCTACATCTTCATAATTCTTGATTTTCGTCCTCACTCCTGGAAGACGTAATTATGGTACAATTTCTATGTTTGATGCTCGAAGTGACATTGTAATCTCACTTGCTATCGATGATAAGTGATAGAGTGAAACGTTGGAGATGTTCCTCCTTGATGTCTCTAATTTTTAGGGTTGAGAGATAGAAATTGATTGGTTTATGCGATGTAGGTTTAGGTTAAACACATATTAAAATATATTGAACATTTACTGCCCATGACACAACACTGCTCCTCAATTTATCACATGTGCCTTCTTTTACAAACATGTATTCTAGAAGCCAGAGCCGAGGATTCACAGCTAGAATTAGCATGCTCAATCTGTTTTTCTTCTTTGTAATTTGATTGTGTTAAACATCTCATCAATTTGTTTGGTGTAATACATCCACTTTCATTCTTAATGAATACTAATTCAATCCTCTTGTTGTATGATTTAAACTCTTTATTATTTTTTTAGACTATCATAAACCAATTTATTAAACAAGACTAATAGTTGCAAGGTAACCTACCTCTGCAACTAATTAACTAATTGAAGTGCTCTTTTTTGGGACAACATTTTATTGTTATTCTATAATGCTCCATTTTTGTAATCATTTCCACACTTTATCTATGTTCCCACCTCCACTCAATTTTCTCCACACCTCCACACTCTGAATAATGAAAGTCACCTCTACACACCCTCTTGTGCAATGCACAATCCACACTTCTTCCATTGTTGCTGTTTGTGGTGAATCTTGTACTTCTTCCATTGTTTCTATTCCCACTTTTGCATTGTTTGCTCACTCCTAGTGTTGATCAATTGTGCGGAGTGTGGAGGTATAGTTTTACTTTTAATATGTGCTTGTCCACATTTCCACACCCTTTTAATTTCGCATTTATTGATACACAATGTATTAAAACTAAGGTGGATGATACTATAGGATGAATAGTGCAAAGTTTGAATCCACCTCCGCACTCCGCACAATGAAAGCCACCTCAATATCATCCAAATTTTAGAGAGAAAGTTGTGTAGTATTTGTATGCACACACAGGTAATGGAGTATCCACAAAATGGCATGGTGACCTACAAGGTAATGATGGAGTGGTTGAAGAAAGTGGTGGGGCACCACAGTGATGATGCAAGGCATGTAATTGGGAGAAAAAGGGAAGTGCCAGCATGGTGAAGTGGAACATCTTTCCCAAAAATGAAAAATTCAACGTTGGTGCTTATGATCAATACATCGAATCTATCTTGAATGAAACCATAAAAAATTATGGCACTAACAAGTGATGGGCCCCAATATTGCAATAAGAATGATACAACTCCCAAGGCTACCAACTTAAATTATCACCCCACGGTTCATACACACTTGAGAGGTGTTAGAAATATACGTGCAACATGCAATGTGTCTTTATTTCATTGATCTAATGAAATGAAGTGATTATCATGAAATCAAGCCTAAATTAATTGTAGAAATTGAAATTCTTGAAATGGAAACATTAACCTATTGTAGGAAATAAGAGACAAGGAAAAAAAAACTATTGTAATTGCAGAAACTAAAGAGAATAAACCAAATCTAAATCATTGCAGCCAACTCTAAATCATTGCATTCAAAGAGACCATAAGCTATTAACGAATTTCATTAAGCATCATGTAAAACATCCATGTACCATTCAATTAAAGAACTTGTTTACTAACTAATTGCAGAGATGTATTGGAGTGGTAAAAAGACAAATCTTAAGTGGTCTCTAGTCTTCCTCAATCATGGTTTGAGAAAATAAGGGAAATTATTTATGGAAAGGAGGAAAAAATAAATATTTAAAGAGAATTTTGGTCAAGTTCGGAGGGCTTTTAGATAGTGTTGTATGATGTAATAGGGCTTCTACAGGATGTTATAGGATTTCCTTGTTTTGCAACTAGATTGAATCAATGAGAATTCTAAGGGTGATAAAGGTGATGTGAAGGTACAATACGGTAATGGAGGGTAGATGAAGGTTTTATGAGCTCCTACGCAAGCGTATTATCCTTCGGGGGCCCACCTTTTACAAGGACCATTGCACACAGTGGCCTTCAACAACTAATAAATGTACTTTCAATGAAAAACGTTTTGGAGGAGTTGTTGAGGAAGGAAGGAAGGAGATAATAATAGGATGAAAAATGGAAATAAAAATTCTCATCCTTGGAAACCCATAGTCTCACCAAAATTCAATAAAAATTATGATTTTTATACTTGAAAATACTAAAATACTTATCATGCGAGTTTGTTTTCCATCTGAGTTATCTCATCTCACTGAATGAACAAAAAAATCGAATGAAAATGAGATGGAGTAACTTTCATTATTAATTAGGATGTATCAAAACTCCGATACACCTAGAATCACTCAAAATACCCTGGTTAACATGTGTTAAAAGTGAGCAAAAAATTACTACTCTAGAAACCAAAAATTCAAGACTCAGTGAGCTAGTTAACCCACCAAATTCCTAAACTAATCAAGTGAAAATGATATGGGGTGAATTTTTTTATTATGTTGGAATTTATTAGGCTTAAATACAAGTGGAATCAACTCAAAATGAACTCATTAACACGTGCTTAAATTCAGAAGAAATTTATTACTATTTTGCTACAAGATACTTTGAGAAATTTCAAAATTGTGAAATAGTAAACCAGTACAAGTAGCTCAGTGATGAATATGAATTTTTAAATTTGTTCTAAGGATGCATCATGCTTGTACCTATATATATTACCTGAAAAAAAATTTCTTAAATCATTTAACCAATATAACCTACAAAAAATGAAGCAAGAATACTAAATGTCGAAATCAGAGATGAAATTGAACAAAACATTCGAAGAAGACAAATGAATTGTATAGCAGGGCTATGAGGATCCTCGGATGGCCAAGCCCAAGAATACTTAGAATCCTATGATGTAAACCAATCCTTAGATGCTAAAAATGACATCAAACTTCATTGTTATAGTGAATCCAAGTACATCCCTTCTAGAAATTAAAGTAGAATGACTAAATATAATTTTTTCTTCAGAATTAAGAAATGCATTCCCAAAGAGGATAATTTGAATTGGTACTTATAAAAATTGATGGGGAGGAATCCTCGTTACAAGGGGGAAACTTTCCCCTCCAAAATCCCTCAAAACGTGGATATGGTTCCCAATAGTAAGAATCGTCATTAATTGACACTGAACAAAATCCTAGATTTTCTTAATCACTCGATCTAAAGAATACATTTAATAATTTCATAATATGTTGTTCATTTATTATTCAATATTGGTCCATCCTGTAGTAGGTAGCTGACCGTTATATTGTCCCATTCATAATTTACTTAGTATTCTCTCGATATTCTGCAAAAATAAATAATGTTAGGCATATAATAAGTAATTATCTCTAAACCTTCCTAATTAACACAATATATCTCAAAAGGGTGTCATCAAATGCAAAGAGAGGTGTTAAATGTGCCTAATGATGGTCAACAGGGCCTTAATTTTTATATAATTTGGAAGCCTTTGTTATCCCCCTACTGGAATTGTTTCTCATCCTCTAAGCAACTTAGCCACCTAGTTGTACCAAATTCCTGCCCCTAGTGGCCTTTCATCTCTTTCCTATAGTTGTGCATCCCTCTCTTGCAAAACTTCACTACCTTCCTATAGAACCACTCTACCTTCCTGTAGCACTTCTTTTCCTGCATGTAGTAGGGTAGATTATTCTTGAAACTATTTAGTCCTGGCTCCCTATGTGTTTGGTTTCTTCTGTGAGGCTTGGAGTTGTTTTTCTCTGGTTTGGAAAGAGGTTATTTTTTTCAATTTGTTTCTTATTTTTCTCCAATTCTTCCTCTCGGTCACTAGCGGTCCTCTCAATGGTGATGGTGGTTGTTTAGGAAGGTTGGGGTTTTCGTTGTCCAATCCTGGTACTCTTCCTCTTTCTTAAATATAGAGGACCTTGTCTTGGCTTCCCTCCTTTAGGATTAATTAGTGTACCAAAGGCTACCAAAGTGGAAACTACTCCTCTCTCAATATTTCCTTATGAAACACTTTCTTGTTGCTATTTTCTTCTTACTTTTTGGGGTCTAGAAGGTTCCTTAATGACCTTCCCAATTCCTTGTTTTTCTTTTTGTCCTTTTACCTTTTCCTCTCACTTTTCTTTTGGAACTTTTTATTCTGCTTCAACCTCTTCCATTTCCTCACCACACTCTTCTCCTTCTTCTTATTCTACAGAGCCATCCTTTGGTGTCTCTGATTAAAACCACCACCAATGGCTCCTACTATAGTTTATTTATAAAATTTGCAACGGAATTTTGTTATCAACTACCTGTTTTAGAGAAATTTAGGGTTTTTGAACAAAATTCGAAGGATTAATGCTCTTTATTGGTTAGGGGAAGGAAAATTTTCTTTCCAAACTTAGAAAATTCTCATTCCCCCACTATTATGCCCAACTTCATAAAAAATATTCACACTTCAATTTCCTTTAATTTTTGGAGATTTGCTACAGGATTTTTCATGGAAGAAATTGAACAATTACATATGCTTCTTATTCACAAAAGGTGAGGAAAATCAAGTACTTACCCTTCCATTAGAGGTTCCTTCATAAATATAGCGTTTGTGGCCAAAATTTCTAAGATTTGGATACTTTACACCTTAGAAAAAAATCCTATAGCACACATCCTTTATCTTATAGCATACAATTTCTATCCTACAACAACTAATATTTAGTCTTGTAGCCCCTCTGTAATAGTCTACGAGCCCTCTGGTGCTCGTAGTTCGAATCTTGATGATGGTAGTGGATCTCCTTACCCTTTTTCTAGAATGAAACTTTGGTACAAAATGAGGCTTGAGCCTTCTTTTATGTATTTTGTGGTTGGGTGATGGCTCAACATGTAGTATGAGCTAGTGCCCTCCTAGCACTTTCGTAATTCCACCATAGACCTATTGGCCCATCCTCATAGTCATCACATTTTTTGACTTTGTGTTTTCTCGATGTGTGATGAGAGAGAAATAAAACTTTAGCACACTATTTGAGGGTGGACGAGACTTCTAAGCCACATTTAACCTACAAAACCATCTCTCTCTCACATTGACAATAATTTTTTAACCATAATAGGCTCAAGAGGACGGGCGAAGGATAATGACTACTTTTCCATACCTGGTGGTCTCTTGTTAATGTGGCGATTCTTTGTTTGTTGCGTGGCACATATGGACATGAGTTAGGTTTCTTTTAGCATCTTCTGTGAGGCCATTCCTTTTTCTCCCTTTATTTCTGCAATTTATTAAAAAATATAAGAACATTTATGTTTTTTGTTGGCTAAAACATTGGTGATGCAAGTGCTTTTTGTTTTATGTAGGTTCTCTTATAATGAGGTGTCATTGTTGGCTAGGTGATTAAATACACTTTGGAGTGTTGTATCTGTGGTATTTTGCTTCTAGGCTTTACTGCTTCATAAATTGATGTGTTTGATCTTCTACATCATTGCTTCTTCTGATGTGATGATGATCTTGTAGAACCCTACATGAAGTCCTATATGTGCTTCAACTCTAGTTTTTATTCTCTTAGATCAAGACTCTGTTTCCTTGTGATGGTGGTGATCATGTAACACCCTAAAATCTATCATGTACATGCACAAAATTGTATTCCTCGTATTTCAAAAATTATGCTTCTCTTTGGTGTTGGTGGTGATCTTGTAGAATCATACAGGGTGTCTTGTAGGTGAAACAAAACTTCATTTTATTGGTGTAACCTAATGTAATTAGATTTGTTTTTCTTTCATATGCTGGAAGTGATCTGGTATCAACTTTACAAAGGTCCTGATTCTTCCTAAAGCCAAGGAAATGACTCTCCAATTCCTTTATGATAATTGGTTCTTCATTCCGGTGCTTTCAACTGTGGCCTTGCCAGGTTTGTGCAGACTGCTACATGATTGTATTTATTCATGTAGAAGTCACATATACCTCTATATTACCATAATATACTTTATATAATTCTTCAAAAAATACTAATAATTCATGATCAATCTGTGGAAAAGAATCATAATCCTTTGTTGTGATGGAATTGATGAAAGAAGGGGCGAAAACATGGATTTTCAATGGACAAAGGTGGATATTTGGGTGCATAAGAGGCTAAATGGAGTAGAGTATAAATGACGATGGTATCATGGATTCCTACTCCTATTATTAGAAGAAAAAGAAGAAAATATAAACCTTCTTTCTATATGGATCACAATCCTATAGAAAATCTGGGACAATCATTTAGTAATACATGACAATTTTGTAGAATATTTGTTTAATCCATATATCTCAAATGGTAGATTGAATTCACCTAAATTTTTGTAAGCATGTTTCCATCATCCTTATGCATATCCTTGAAGAAAATATTGGCCACTGGATTCACATATCTTGACAAAAATGGAAAATGGCTATAGGTAATGGTGGTAATTTCTTGAAAAATATGCACTGGAATTTGTCATAATTTTTTAAGCATGTTACCATCATGCTTATGCACCTCACATAAAAAATCTTGGAAAATGGATGCACACTCTTCGAGATATGGTCAAAATAATTTATGCCCTATGTTTTTCTACAATCCTATAGCAACGTAGAGCTTTCTTGTAGCAACTGTAGGACAATGATGAAAATGAATGAAAAAGTCTTGGGAATGATGAATGAAGGTTGTGGATGGTTAGAAATGGATGAGAGTGATGTGGGAAATATTAATAACTCTATAAATATGCGTTAGTATTGGGATTGGATCCAAATATGTAGGTTGGCCCATTTATTATGTTTTATTGGTTTTCCTGTGCATTCATCATGGTAAGTGATGGTCTCCAAATTAGACATGAACTAAGGCCCATCTGACCATAGTTCAACTAACCTCTATTTTTTCGTTATACTACATGTTTTTAGCTTTCATATTTTCATTAGGGAGGATTAGAGATAATTTCATATTTGTGCCTAATACTATTTAGTTTTGTAGAATATTGTGAGAATATGGGCCAAATTATGAAGATTTAGAGGAGGAGATAATCAAGGCACTTGAACCCTACTACAAGAGGATCAACATTAGATAATAAATGAAAAAAATATCAAGGAATTATTGAACAATTTTGGAGCTCTAGTGATTGAGAAAATCTAGGAATGTGTTATGTGTCATTTAATGTAGATTCCTAGTGTTGGGAACTAGATCCACTATTTGAGGTATTTTGGAGGGGAAAATTTCCTCCTTTCAAGGAGAATCCTTCCACATCACTTTGTATAAGTAAAACTAATAATTTTCCTCTAGGGGCATGAATTTATTAGTCTTCTTATGGAAAATACTTGAATTTTTTCTTCTTCACTTCCACTTCTAGCAGGTATGTACTTGGATTGATTCAAATAATGAAGTTTGGTGCCATTTTTTGCTTATACAGCTTAGTATCATTCATATAACTCTAAGTATCCATTGGATTAGGCATTGCAGGAACCTCATGGGAATTTTTTACATTTTTTTTTCCTTTTTTTTTCACTTCTTATTCACATGCATCTCTTATTCTTGTTTTCCTATTTCTACATTTAGTATTGATGCTTATTTTGCTGTATGATTCGGTGAAATGAGTGAAGTTACTTGTTCTCAAGAATATTTATAGATCCACAAGCATGATGTATCCTTGGAAATTTTTTTAAAATTCATCATCATTTATCTACTTGGATTGGTTTACTAGTTCACAAATCTTGAATTTATGGAAGTCCCATGTAGCAAATTAGTAGTAATTTTATGCTATTTTTTAGAATGTGTTAGTTAGAATCATTTGAGTTGATTACACCTTTATTAGGTCATAAAAAAATTCAATTTAATAATAAAATTTACCCCATTTCGTTTCCACTTGATTATGTTAGGCATATTATAGGTTAAATAGCTCACTAGTTCTTGACTTCCTTGTTTTTAGAGTAGTAATTTGCTTCTATTTTTTACCATGTGTTAACAAGGATATTTTGGATTGATCTGACTTGGAATGGAATCAAAATACACCCTAATTAATGAAAAAAAATCCCATCCCAATTCCATTTTATTTACTTGGGAATTCGGTGAGTTAACCCCTCCTGTAGCAAAACAGGACCTTCTGTAGCACGTCCTGTAACACCCAATGTAATACATCTAAACTTGACCAAATTTTCTCAAAAAGCTTCGCTTTTGTATCTTATGTTTGAATAATGTCTCGTAGGCTCTAAATCCATGACTAGGAAGGAATAAACACCACTTAGAAATTTCCTTTTTACAAAGTATATTAGGCCTATTTCATTGAATTCATTCTCTTAGGATTTCAACTAATAGTTGTTGTTCTTGCATATGATTAGTATATTTTCAAGGAAAATTTTCAAATTATGAAATTAGACTAATAATTTAGATTTTTGTAAGTAGAACAAGGTTTAAATTCAACAAATAGACATGTACTTTTCATTCCTACAAATAGCATAACCTTTACCCTCTTGCAATTAGGATAAGTGTTTACATTTGAGAAAGTACCATTACCATTTCTGCAAATAGTTTAGGTTTTGATTTCATGAAATTCACTCCATTACATCAAATCAAAAAAATAAGGAGACATGGTATGTTGCACTTACAGTTTCGACCCCTCTTAATTTTGTACAAACGACATGTTGATAATTTAAGTTGGTAGCCTTGGGAGTTGCAACATTCTTGCTGTAATACTAGGGCTCCTCAATAAGAAGGAGATTCCCTATGTGTATTTTTTTTCTCTTATTTTATTTTTTATTTTCTCTCTTGTTTCCTAGGCCTACTAGATTCCTTACTGAGGTTTTCAACCAATAGGTCTATCTAGGTGCCTCAAAATAGGTTTTCACCTAGGATCTTATTTTTTTTCTCATTTTTATGTTTTTTCCAACCCATTAACCTCCTCATGGATGTTTTCAATTAGTGAGACAATCTCGAGTATCTCAAAGGAGGGTTTCACCTAAGATTTAATTTTTCTCTTTTTCCCTTTTTTTATTTTTTATTTTATTTTTCTATCCTACTCTACTTGGAAAAAAGAAAATATATTTCAAGTATAATAATACTTCCAATGGATCCATGTACACATCAATATGACAAACAAACTCATGTTTAGACTCGAAATATATGCTCTAAAATATACCTAAATATGAGAGAGAAACTACTTTGATGATGTCAATAACTATTGAATAAGAGAGTGATGGTCCATATTAATGTTTTTTTTGAACCAAAGCTCAATATAGTTGTGATGCCCTTGGTTATCTTGCTCATATGGATCATATTGTTTGTATTCTACGTACATGAAATTCAAATATTCTTATTTTTGTTGATTATTCTCATGAACATATAGAGGATTTGATGGTAAGCATAATGAAACTTTCTTAATCTTTTCAATTCTATTTTCATCCCAATCATTTCCAAATTTGAACATTGTAGATGTTCAATTTATCATTTTTATTTCATTACTTGTTATTTTCATTTCCAAAATGTCACTATGCTAGAGTAGATGCTCTGTTTTTATCATTTAAATAGATTATTTCCTATATAGTTAAAAACATAGAGATAATTTATCATAATAGCTTGGCATAGATCAGTTTACCATCGATTAATTTATCAAATATTTGATTAGTTCCTTTTCATGTAATAGTAGCTTATCATAGATTAATTGTTGTGAGGCATATTTTAAGTAATAATAGGAGATTTCCTTTCTAATTTTGAAACAATTATATCTAGTGAGCTCAAATAGTTTTACTTCATAACAATGATTTCTTTTATGAGCATAAAAAATAAATATTTTTAGTAATTATTTGGTTTAAGTTTATTTTACATTAAATTTTCAAAATATATAAAAATTATAACTACTTTTCGTTTTTAGAATTATATTTCTTCTCAAAATTAATCCCTAGCTAGTAACAAGATTTTTCATTCCAATTTCTAGGACTTAGTTAAAATTGGATTTAGTTTATTTTTCATAATTTAGTTTCTTAAGTTCATTGAAGGACATCCAAAATAAAAAAATTTCAAAAGAAACCTTCACACATAAAATCACCAAAATAAACTAACCTTCACACATAAAATCACCAAAATAAACTAAGGAAGAAATGCTTCTAGCATATATAGTGCACTTGCACTTCAGAAGATTATGAAATCAAGTAGATAATTTATGATATAAATTTAAGACAATTAAATTTACCAAAAATTTCGGCATCGTTGTCGGGGAAGTGTAAATCAGAGCCTAATCTCTTAATCCATAAAATAAAATAAAAACATAAAAAGTGACATGTGTAGATATAGATATTCTATAGGTAGAAGTTTGATTCCAAAAACACCACTGACCCCATCAAGAGCTCGTAGTGCCACACCACGCACCCAAGCCTGTATACCATTCTTAGCAAGTAGAAATATAATTACAGAGGTATTAAGATAATAAATTCAACCTAATGACTCTGCAACCTCATCAACTGAAGAAGTTGTGGAAGAACAAGATCCCATATCCCCGACAGAAGGAGTAATATTTCTAACCTCTACCTGTGAAAAAAATTTATCCCAAGAGATAGAAATCCCAAGTGAGGAATAAGAAGAAGAACATTCTTTAATATACAATTGATAGAGAAATTAGATGAACCAAAAGAGGAACAAAAAATTCAAAAATTAGAATCCTATATCAGTTCTGAAGAATCTAGAATGGTTGGAGAAGGGGAAGGAGAAGTGCACATTGTGAATGATGAAAATCTAAAACTAGGAGGAGGTGGACATAGGATTGGAGGTGGAGGTAGAGGTAGAGGAAGAGATGGAGGAAGAGGAAGAGGAGAAGGTAGAGGAGGTAGGGAAGAATACATAGACAAAAAATATCCAAATCCTATTGGATTTCCTATACTTAATGAAGATACTATTGCTAAAATGAAAAATCTCTCACCCTCTATCCTTCCTAATTTCCATGGATTGAGAAGTTAAGATCCTAAAAAATTTCATTTTGAATTTGAAGTTTTATGTAGATCATATGACTACTTAATCGATTCTCATAAATTGAAATTGTTTACATCAACTCTTAAGGATACAAAATTAAAATGGTGTATGGGTTTAATAACACATTCTATTAGGAAATGGGAAGAAATGAAGAATGCATTCTTACAAAAATACACAGATTACTACACACCTCATAATCATAAAGATGAAGTTTTTAGGATGATGGAAAGAGAACATGAAAACTTGGAGGATTTGATTGAAAGATTCAGTGATTATCTCAAAACGGATAAGATGGAAATTTGGATGAATACAATTTGAAATCTCTTCTGTTGAAAGCCATTAGAGATGAATGGATAGATATTATTAACTTGATGGTAAAAGTAGTTGTTTCTCAACTATCATTACCTGAAATTTCTAAATCATGCATACATATTTCAAGAGGAATGTCAATAATTGGGAATATTTCAAGAGATCCTATTCTCTCTAGAATCAATAAATATGTAGTAGGAACAATAAGTAGGGATGAAATAGGAAATATTTTTGATGAATTTAAAACAAATATTTTAGGGAGACTTATTGAACAAATAGACACCTTGAAATTAGAAAACAAGCGTTGAAATTGATGCCTTAGCTATATTTTGTCCTAAGTGCACAAAGGAACATGCCTTAGGACAATGCCCTCTTGATTTAAAAGTCATTGAAACCTATGTCAAATGTATATAAAATCATGAAAAAAATAAGTGTCCTTCCATTCTGGGTCTTAAAGCTATCTACCAAGAGGAAATAGTTCCAAACCACATAGATCCTCTTTGATTAGTTGCTATAAGACCATGGAAAGGATCACAAACTCAAGGTTTCAACACTTAGATGTATACCCAACACCCACACAATAATTGGAATGCAACAATGTCATGGCAGCAACCTTGGTCTCAATCCTGACCTTGGACACAAGGATGGCAAAACCCTTATGGTAGATATTATCAATATCACCAATTTCCACAACTTTACCCAAAATTTACACTACAACATTTTCCTCAAACCAGTCAACAACCTCAACCTCAATTTCGAAATCAAAATCCACAATTTTCTTTATCATTTCCACAACGGCCAAACCAACTACCTACTCAACCACTTCCAAACCCAAAAAAAAAAACATTACAACCTATTTACAGCATGGAGGGGCAACATTTTTGTTGAACCCTTAGTTAAACTGAGAGGGGGGGGTGAATCAGTTTAACACATACATGGAATTTTAAAACTTTTCTTTTAAATCTTATTTACACCTTCATTTCATGGTCAACTTAATATGTGAGCAACAAGTATTACTATCAAACAGATTTGTTAATGTAATAGCAGATTGAATATGAGAGAAGCAAGTATTAAGCAGATGAGATAAATCACATCAACACATAAACATCATGCACAGAGACACCAGATATAAGTGGAAACCCATAAAGGGAGAAAACCACATCCTTCAACCCGACGTGATGCAAAGAGCAACTCCAACTCCCTCTCTTATTGTTTATGAGGCACCAACCTACGAGAGGCTCTGTCCTCGGTTACTGCAAGCTGCAACACCGAGCTCCAACACCCATCAATTTCTGCCGAGGCTGTCCCAGAGGAGGCTCCAACCTCAGTGAGCTACAACTGACATTTTATCAAGCTACAACTTGATGTGGAAGCACCAACTCCCATCTATTTTCTGCAGGCACCAACCTACAGGAGGCTCCTACCTCAGTCAACTACAACTGGCATCTATCAAGCTACAACTTGAGAGGGAAGCTCCAACTTCCTTACTCTTTCAAAAGAAAAACACTTGCTAATTTACCTTGGATATCAGCTCTATTCTGTACCTTCTTCTCTGTTGTTCATCAACTCTTATATCAGACCTGCATGATCTCTGCTCAGCCCCTTCTTCTTCTTTGCTCAGCTCCTCCTTATTCACATTCTTCTTGCAGCTTGCTTATACTCTTCAACTCTCTTTAATTCTGCTGCATACTCTCTTCTTCTCTCACTCCTTTTTCGTCAACCTCTCCTCTTGGATATTACCCCATTTTATACAAGATAGCTTCATGACTATTTGTATTCTACTGGGAATTCGAAATGGACAGTCATGTCTCTTTGCCTTCTGCCTTCTCATCTCTTTTCAGCTTACTCAGAAAAATGTAACTGTAGGTGCTTATTTTAATATTACAGTGGGATATTTTCTCTCTTCCGGAGACTTGCCAATGCATCAAAAACAATAAAAATTTAAATAAAACATTTACATTCAAATTTAAATGAGAACTCCAGCTCAACTCATTTAGTCTTTTGAATTGGTACGCATTTGTCTTTTCTTTGGCTGTCTTTGTCTTTTCTGTGACTGTGTTTTGTCTTCTTTCGGATCTGTTTGCTCTTTTGTCCTCTGCTGTGGTGTAACTGCTGCATATGTGTAAATGTGCCTTTTATATCCGCTGACTGTAAATCTGGAGGAATTCCAATCCCTTTTATGCCATTAGTGTCTTGTTGATTTGGCAAGTTCCGCAGGCCGGAACATACATATATCACAAGCGTTAATAATCGCCCTCCCGTAAAGCTAAGGTCCGTGGGTCTAGAGACCACGCGGCTTATCGCAACCGTGTTATATATATAACTCAATAACCATTATATATCATATGTGTTATGCCCCGGATCATATTCAAACGTTATTCAACATATATAATATATACAATTTATTTGCAAATAACCCGACGTCCATAAGGATTGGCTGCCAATACGATTAGACCTGGAACTCAAGTTGTATATGAGTCGTAGTTTATATACCAATCGGGTCCGGATTTCCAATCGCAATCGCAACTCTTATATTCTCCGATGCGATTGACCATTTCCGATGCGATTAGAACCTGGAGCTGAAATCTTTGTTAATCATAATTTATAAGTCCACCGGGTCCGAACTCTTAATCGCAATCGCAAGTTCTTTAATATGTGTTGCGATGGTTTGTTTCTTTCTGATGTGATTGGAACTGGACTTCAAACACTTTGTTAAACATGGTTTATAGACCCATCAGGTCCGGTCTTCCAATCGCAATCGCAATTCTTTAACATATGTTCCGATTGACTAGTGCCGATGCGATTTGACCGTAACTCAAATATGTATTAACCCCTGCTTATAACAGGATTGGGTCCGCCATTTCAATCGCAGCGTTTTACAAAAGACAGGTGATTGGGAACTCGGATGTGATTAGCATCTATCAACTCCTACTTATAACACGATCGAGTCCACCATTTCAATTGCAATCGCAACTTTCTGTTGCGATGTTCCACTGCCCTTGCGATCTCCGATTGCGATTGGGGAGGGGTCCCACCTTATCAAACTTTTTTTTATGCGCTCCATAATATAAATGCCTTCGGCCTTTGTTTATGTGATGCACTACACATATATGTTTATATATATTTTCTCCGTTGGTGTGAAGCGATTCCCGGAATAAGTTTGTGTTATATTATATGTATAACGCCAGTTGGAGTGTGCGATTCCCAGAATATGGTTCTGTACTATATGCATTGTATTGCCGCTGGAGTTAAGTGATTCTCGGAATAAGTTTGTATTTGTTATATGCGCTTCGCCGGTTGGAGAGTGCGATTCCCGGAATATGGTTTATATGTTATATGTAACGCCCATCGGGTAATGATTCTCGGAATTATACATACGACTATATCTGCCGGCTTGGGAGATTCTCGAAATTTTATATCTGTCCTCCGGGTTGGGCGATTCTCGGAATTATAACAGCTCTACCTCTGCCTCTGTCTCTGCTGCTCCTGTCGCTTTGCCTCTGCCTCTGCCTCTGCTGCAGTGATAATGACTCTGCCTCTGTTATATTCACTTCCTCTGCCTTCATTTTCTACCTCCATTGTATTCACTGCTTCCTTTTTCTGTCTTTGTTTTAGCACTGCCTCTTTTTCATGTCTGTGATTCAGTGCTGCCTTCTTTGCTTGAGTGTTGCCTCCTTTGCTGCCTCTGTTACTTCTTTGTCTCTTCCTTTCTACTATATCTGCTGTCTTAGTTTCTTTGTGCTCCTTCCTCTGTTGCATCTATAGAATCCACTCTGATCTTCTATGCCTTCAATTCAACAGTTCATTTCCCCAACTTCGAACTCCACTACGTTACCAGAGTTCTGTTCCTCATCTTGATTTAATTCTGCAGAATGAATTGATGTATTCTCCCCAACAGTGCTTCACAGTCTTCCCATTAGAATAATTGTTCCTCATCACTCTGTCTCATTCCTTAGCTACTTGTCTTATGCTCTCTTTGTTTCATCTGCTCCTTGACTAATGCTACTCCTTAATTCTCCTTTTGCTGCCTCAGGTGTTCTTCCTTTGCCATCTCCTTTGCCATCAATGACAACATTTCCAACAGTCTCCCCTTTTGGCATTGATGGCAACACATCTACCAATAATCCAATGCTTCCTCCAAGTCTTCCTCTGTCTAGATTCTTTTAGAAGACCCTTTCTTCTATTACCTGCTTTTCCTCCCCCTTTGACATCAATGGCAAAGGGTTGCACATTTCTTAGTGTAGATTCTATCTTTTCATTTTCTCTCTCTGAGATGTGTTTAGGCATTCTTCTTCTGACTTTGTACCATGCTGCTCTATACTGGTGTACAATATTTGTTGAGAGAACATTTTTGAGAATATTTTAACTTGTATATACACATTAAGTCGATATCATTCCAAAGTAATGACAGTTATAATTAGAGTTGTATAATAAGAGATGCATCATTGGATCAAGATTTAAAGATTGTGAATGCTCCGAGTGACATATCAGGCTTGCTTCAACTATACTTTGGTCTATATCTGATGTAGTGTGCCAATATATTTCTGTTGAGGAAGATTGCAGATGGAATATGTCTTCTTCTGCAATAGACATCTGTAGTCAAAATCTATTCCATTGTGATGATGCCAATATATCTTCTATTGCTGTGGTTCACCTGTACTGCCTATTGTTGGTAATCTGTGCTAAACTGCTGACAAGGATAATACACTTAAAGACTGAAAGGTCCTTGTTGTTATTGTAAATAAATGAATCACACCAGAGCTTACAGCTTATTGTGAGGATAGGCAATATCTTTCAATATAAGAGACTAATGACTTTCACTGCTTACAAACTCTTCCAAAACAATCCCTGCAAATCCTTTGTGCTTGAGGTTCTTTTGCCATAGTTCTTTGATCTTGAGGACCTGTATCATATTGCTGTTCCATGATAACTCTTGATATTCTATTGATAGATATGTGACCTGTACCTAGTACCAATTGATATTAACTTGATAAACCATGCAGAGATTTCATTTTAGCTTGCACATGAACCCATAGTTTCCACTATTGATCTTCCCACTGTTCACACCAACAATCATCAATATACTAAATATGATCTTGGCATCATTAAGATGCTACTTATTTTTTCATCCTGATTTGAAAGAATGTCACTGCATTTTATTTTATTTTTATGACAGTTCCAGAATCACTGCTGCTTTAAACACTGCTTTATATACCAATTCAACTGTTACCATGGCTTCTTGATTCCTTTTTAATAATCGCAACCAGACTTCATAACAAACCTTTGAAGATTTGAATATACCACTCACTTTATAGTTCGCCGCCCGACCTTGTATTAATACTCCATGCTTTGAAAAACAAACTTTATAATAAGACTTTCGGACTGGCCCACCTATGCACCGTACCTCCTCTATCTTCTGTGCACTTTTATTAAACTTTGCGTATCTTCATCGAATAGTCACCACTGGATGTCCCCTTTTCAAATCAACGGTCCTGAGAAATTCCGCTCGGTGTCCCGGTACTGACGTTAACTTGCGAAATCGCAGGTTAAACGGTGGCTTCCGATACCACCTATGCCACGTGTCAACAATATTATGGAATCGCTAGCCCTCTAGATAATACTGCCTCCGTACCAAAAGTGGTGCGAAATAATCCGGAAACCATAAGTGGTTTTTCTACAGTGTTTCACCAAGGTTTTGGTCTTCTTTATTAAATAGTCGTTTTTTAGTATATTATAATGATTCGAACTCGCTCACGAATGGTTTTGCTCCACTATTGACATTGCGCATTTGACTATGGTTCCGCTTCACCATTCACAACCCTTGCACCTTACATAACCTTTGCCGATTTCCACCATACATAACACGGTTTCGATTATTCTTATGCAGAGGTTTCTTATGCATTTCTTATAAATATTCTGCTACAGGGTCTCATTCATACGGAATTCTCGTCAGAGGATTTGTATATCCTCCCCACAAGTACATACAGTTTGGGCATCATTTCAACACATTATCAAACATTCTTCTTTCTGAATATACAGGCAGATTCTTAGCTTGATTTACTGGGTCCGACTTCACAGGGTTTTAGTCTTCAATCAAAGCCTATGCCACTCAATTAATGAATAATTGCTCAATAATTCATCTACAAACTACATTACACCCCTAATTCATGAATAAACCAATTCTACTTCAATTCTTCTATTTCTTCTGCAGAGCGCATACACAGACACTCATTCATAGAGAGTATGGTTCATTAGTCTTCTGAGTGGAACAGGAAATTTGCACAAACCGATGCTACAAGGTTCTTCACCACAGAATTGCCACACAATCACTCTAATTTCCATACCCTGCTTATTGGACTCGGCTCAATTACATAGGATCATTCATCAAGAACTCATGTGTTCACACAGGATTTAACTAGTCAAATGCCTTTGCTTCATCTGTTCTCCTTCTAACAATTTTGCTGGCTATTGTGAGTTTCAGATGGTCTTCTTCTTCCATAGATCTCTGTTAGAGAAACTTCCTTTCTCTTACTAATATCATAGCTGTTATCATTCCAAGGAGCTCTTCTTAGACTACTTTCATGGGGTAAATATATGAACTGCTCTCCCCCTAGGATGCTGCTTCATATCTATAACTGGTTAGATATTTTCTTTTTTTCGTACAGCAGCTCCCCCTGAGACTATGCTAGATTCATTATGTTATGGAGATAATAGGCTCCCCCTTTCTCTTTTCCTTCCAAACTTTATTGAGGTTCTTCATAATGTCTGCACTTCTTTTAAATTCATAGTTTTGTTTGATTTGCTTAGATCCCATCATCTGTCTAGAGTTATTTAATGTATATGGCAGATTACAGTCCTTTGCTTTGTGGCCAAGTTTGAGGCATACATAACATCTTATTTGACCAAGGTGCATTTGGGCTGATGTATAATATTTTGTTTCTTTTTTTTTAATACATTTTACAATCAACAAGTTTATGTCCAAAATTATTGCATGCATAACAGTAGCCATGGAAATGATTTGTGTACCTGGTGGAAGATTTTCCTTTCCATTTGCTTGCTTGAGGGGTTCTTCTCTTTTGCTGCATCTTTTGCTGGTTGGAGTTGATAGGCCTTCTCTTACATTGTGCTGCATTATGTCCTGATTTATGACAAGAGAAACATGTGCTATTTTTCATAGGAGGAAAGAACCTCCTTTGACAACTTCCAAATTTATTCACTTCATCCTTAGGAGCATATGAGCCTTTAGTAGCTGATTGTTTCATCCCTTCATTCTTTGTCTTCTCATGTTGTTGCTTGGTTATGTTTGTTTCTTTGCAAATCTTGTTCTTGCTGGCTTCTTCTTCTGTGGGAATCTTCTGAGCTGCTTCATCTTCCTTTACTGCCTTTACAAAAATGACATTCCTTTTATCTTCAATCTTGGACTTGCTGGTTTCCCCTTCATATCCTATCCCAGCCTTTATGTGAGGTGATCTTTGAGCATTGAGAATTTGGTGCAACTGTCTAGAGCTTTTCATTAGAGGTGTATTCATTAGTAGTTCTCTTTGGGCTTTTTCTAAGTTCTTTCTTAGACTCATCACTTCTTCTTCCAATCTTTCACATTCCTGACTTTTCTTTCTCATTTGTTGCAGCAGAGTGTCTTCTATCTTCCTTGGTTCTTCAAGGTGTGTCTTCAGGCCAACAATTTCTTTATTATCTTCAAATTCTCTCTCATCACATATTTGCATCATTGTCCTAAGGTCTTTGTTTTCATTCTTCAATCTTTCTATTTCAGTCAAAGCAGTGTCAAGTTTGGCTTTTTCTTCATCTGCAATTTCTTCATGACTCTTACAACCATTCACACTAGCAGGTACTTCATTTGATTGAGAATATTCTTTTTGACATGAATTTCTCTTTTTCTTAATTCTCTTATCCTTCTTGTCAGTGCAGTCCTTAGTGTCTACTCCATGTATGAAGTGAAATCTATCCCAGATTTCTTTTGCAGAGGTTAAATCCATTATCAACTCAAGGTCCTTGTTATGAAGACTGTTATATATTACACATTTTGCCTTGGCATTCCTCTGTTGTTCTTTCACTGTGGGGGATTCTGTGCAGTAACCATCACATACAAGCTTCCATACTTCAGGTTCATAAGCCAATAATCATGTTTTAACCTTATGTCTCCATTCAGGAAAGTTTTTTGTATTTAACACAGGTACATTTTGATAGTCCATGACTTAACTAGATCTCCTTCAAGCTATTAGGCTTGCACCAAAGGAACCTGCTCTGATACCAATTGTTGAACCCTTAGTTAAACTGAGAGGGGGGGGGTGAATCAGTTTAACACATACATGGACTTTTAAAACTTTTCTTTTAAATCTTATTTACACCTTCATTTCATGGTCAACTTAATATGTGAGCAACAAGTATTACTATCAAATAGATTTGTTAATGTAATAGCAGATTGAATATGAGAGAAGCAAGTATTAAGCAGATGAGATAAATCACATCAACACATAAACATCATGCACAGAGACACCAGATATAAGTGGAAACCCATAAAGGGAGAAAACCACATCTTATTATTGTTGCGATGCAAAGGCAAGCTCCAACTCCCTCTCACCACTGTTTTCTGCAGGCACCAACCTACAGGAGGCTCTATCCTCAATTCTGCAAGCTACAACTTGCAAGGAAGCTCCAACTCCCATCAATTTTCTGCAGGCACCAACCTACAGGAGGCTCCAACCTCAGTCAGCTACAACTGACATTTTATCAAGCTAAAACTTGATGTGGAAGCACCAACTCCCATCTATTTTCTGCAGGCACCAACCTACAGGAGGCTCCTACCTCAGTCAGCTACAACTGACATCTATCAAGCTACAACTTGATAGGAAAGCTCCAACTTCCTTACTCTTTCAAAAGAAAAACACTTGCTGATTTACCTTGGATATCAGCTCTGTTCTGTACCTTCTTCTCTGCTGTTCATCAACTCTTATATCAGACCTGCATCATCTCTGCTCAACCCCTTCTTCTTCTTTGCTCAACTCCTCCTTATTCACATTCTTCTTGCAGCTTGCTTATTTTCTTCAACTCTCTTTAATTCTGCTGCATACTCTCTTCTTCTCTCACTCCTTTTTCGTCAACTTTCTCCTCTTGGATATTACCCCCTTTTATACAAGATAGCTTCATGACTATTTGTATTCTACTGGGAATTCGAAATGGACAGTCATGTCTCTTTGCCTTCTGCCTTCTCATCTCTTTTCAGCTCACTCAGAAAAATGTAACTGTAGGTGCTTATTTTAATATTACAGTGGGATATTTGCTCTCTTCCGGAGACTTGCCAATGCATCACAAACAATAAAAATTTAAATAAAACATTTACATTCAAATTTAAATGAGAACTCCAGCTCAACTCATTTAGTCTTTTGAATTGGTACGCATTTGTCTTTTCTTTGGCTGTCTTTGTCTTTTCTGTGATTGTGTTTTATCTTCTTTCGGATCTGTTTGCTCTTCTGTCCTCTGCTGTGGTGTAACTGCTGCATATGTGTAAATGTGCCTTTTATATCCGCTGACTGTAAATTTGGAGGAATTCCAATCCCTTTTATGCCATTAGTGTCTTGTTGATGTGGCAGGTTCCGCAGGCCGGAACATACATATATCACAAGCATTAATAATCGCCCTCCCGTAAAGCTAAGGTCCGTGGGTCTAGAGACCACGTGGCTTATCGCAACCGTGTTATATATATAACTCAATAACCATTATATATCATATGTGTTATGCCCCCGGATCATATTCAAACGTTATTCAACATATATAATATATACAATTTATTTGCAAATAACCCGACGTCCATAAGGATTGGCTGCCAATAAGATTAGACCTGGAACTCAAGTTGTATATGAGTCGTAGTTTATATACCAATCGGGTCCGGATTTCCAATCGCAATCGCAACTCTTATATTCTCCGATGCGATTGACCATTTCCGATGCGATTAGAACCTGGAGCTGAAATCTTTGTTAATCATAATTTATAAGTCCACCGGGTCCGAACTCTTAATCGCAATCGCAAGTTCTTTAATATGTGTTGCGATGGTTTGTTTCTTTCTGATGTGATTGGAACTGGACTTCAAACACTTTGTTAAACATGGTTTATAGACCCATCAGGTCCGATCTTCCAATCGCAATCGCAAGTCTTTAACATATGTTCCGATTGACCAGTGCCGATGCGATTTGACCATAACTCAAATATGTATTAACCCCTGCTTATAACAGGATTGGGTCCGCCATTTCAATCGCAGTGTTTTACAAAAGACATGTGATTGGGAACTCGGATGTGATTAACATCTATCAACTCCTACTTATAACACGATCGGGTCCACCATTTCAATCGCAATCGCAACTTTCTGTTGCGATGTTCCGCTGCCCTTGCGATCTCCGATTGCGATTGGGGAGGGGTCCCACCTTATCAAACTTTTTTGTATGCGCTCCATAATATAAATGCCTTGGACCTTTGTTTATGTGATGCACTACACATATATGTTTATATATATTTTCTCCGTTGGTGTGAAGCGATTCCCGGAATAAGTTTGTGTTATATTATATGTATAACGCCGGTTGGAGTGTGCGATTCCCAGAATATGGTTCTGTACTATATGCATTGTATTGCCGCTGGAGTTAAGCGATTCTCGGAATAAGTTTGTATTTGTTATATGCGCTTCGCCGGTTGGAGAGTGCGATTCCCGGAATATGGTTTATATGTTATATGTAACGCCCATCGGGTAATGATTCTCGGAATTATAAATACGACTATATCTGCCGGCTTGGGCGATTCTCGAAATTTTATATCTGTCCTCCGGGTTGGGCGATTCTCGGAATTATAACAGCTCTACCTCTGCCTCTGTCTCTGCTGCTCCTGTCGCTTTGCCTCTGCCTCTGCCTCTGTTATATTCACTTCCTCTGCCTTCATTTTCTACCTCCATTGTATTCACTGCTTCCTTTTTCTGTCTTTGTTTTAGCACTGCCTCCTTTTCCTGTCTGTGATTCAGCGTTGCCTTCTTTGCCTGAGTGTTGCCTCCTTTTCTGCCTCTGTTACTTCTTTGTCTCTTCCTTTCTACTATATCTACTGTCTTAGTTTCTTTGTGCTCCTTCCTCTGTTGCATCTATATAATCCACTCTGATCTTCTATGCCTTCAATTCAATAGTTCATTTCCCCAACTTCGAACTCCACTACGTTACCAGAGTTCTGTTCCTCATCTTGATTTAATTCTGCAGAATGAATTGATGTATTCTCCCCAATAGTGCTTCACAGTCTTCCCATTAGAATAATTGTTCCTCATCACTCTGTCTCATTCCTTAGCTACTTGTCTTATGCTCTCTTTGTTTCATCTGCTCCTTGACTAATGCTACTCCTTAATTCTCCTTTTGCTGCCTCAGGTGTTCTTCCTTTGCCATCTCCTTTGCCTTGTTGCTGCCTCAGGTGTTCTTCCTTTGCCATCTCCTTTGCCATCAATGACAACATTTCCAACAGTCTCCCCTTTTGGCATTGATGGCAACACATCTACCAATAATCCAATGCTTCCTCCAAGTCTTCCTCTGTCTAGCTTCTTTTAGAAGACCCTTTCTTCTATTACCTGCTTTTCCTCCCCCTTTGACATCAATGGCAAAGGGTTGCACATTTCTTAGTGTAGATTCTATCTTTTCATTTTCTCTCTCTAAGATGTTTTTAGGCATTCTTCTTTTGACTTTGTACCATGCTGCTCTATACTGGTGTACAATATTTGTTGAGAGAACACTTTTGAGAATATTTTAACTTGTATATACACATTAAGTCGATATCATTCCAAAGTAATGACAGCTATAATTAGACTTGTATAATAAGAGATGCATCATTGGATCAAGACTTAAAGATTGTGAATGCTCCAAGTTCTTTAATATGTGTTGCGATGGTTTGTTTCTTTCCGATGCGATTGGAACTGGACTTCAAACACTTTGTTAAACATGGTTTATAGACCCATCGGGTCCGGTCTTCCAATCGCAATCACAAGTCTTTAACATATGTTCCGATTGACCAGTGCCGATGCGATTTGACCGTAACTCAAATATGTATTAACCCTTGCTTATAACAGGATCGGGTCCACCATTTCAATCGCAGCGTTTTACAAAAGACATGCGATTGGGAACTCAGATGCGATTAGCATCTATCAACTCTTGCTTATAACACGATCGGGTCCGCTATTTCAATCGCAATCGCAACTTTCTGTTGCGATGTTCCGCTGCCCTTGCGATCTCCGATTACGATTGGGGAGGGGTCCCACCTTATCAAACTTTGTTTTATGCGCTCCATAATATAAATGCCTTGGACCTTTGTTTATGTGATGCACTGCACATATATGTTTATAAATATTTTTGTCGCTGGAGTGAAGCGATTCCCGAAATAAGTTTGTGTTATATTATATGTATAACGTCGGTTGGAGTGTGCGATTCCTGGAATATGGTTCTGTATTATATGCATTGTATTGCCGCTGGAGTTAAGCGATTCCCGGAATAAGTTTGTATTTGTTATATGTGCTCCACCGGTTGGAGAGTGCGATTCCCGGAATATGGTTTATATGTTATATGTAACGCCCATCGGGTAATGATTCTCGGAATTATACATACGACTGTATCTGCCAGCTTGGGCGATTATCGAAATTTTATATCTGTCCTCCGGGTTGGGCGATTCTCAGAATTATAACAGCTCTACCTCTGCCTCTGTCTCTGCTGCTCCTGTCGCTTTTCCTCTGCCTCTGCCTCTGCTGCAGTGATAACGACTCTACCTCTGTTATATTCGCTTCCTCTACCTTCATTTGCTGCCTCCATTGTATTCACTGCTTCCTTTTATTGTCTTTGTTTCAGCGCTGCCTCCTTTGCCTGTCTATGATTCAGCGCTGCCTTCTTTGCCTGAGTGCTGCCTCCTTTGCTGCCTCTGTTACTTCTTTGTCTCTTCCTTTCTGATATATCTGTTGTCTTAGTTTCTTTGTGCCTCCTTCTCTTGTTGCATATAGAATCACTACGATCTTCTATGCCTTCAATTCAACGGTTCTTTTCCTCAACCCGGAGCTGCGCTACGTTGCAGTTGCGACCGTCATCTTGATTGGTCTGAAATGAATTGATGTATTCTCTGTGATGCTTCAGTCTTCCCACTAGAATAATTGTTCCTCATCACCTCTCTGTCTCATTCCTCATCTACTTGTCTTATGCTCTCTTTGTTTCACTCCCATCGCCAGGCGGTATACTCTTTAATTCTCCTTTTGCTGCCTCAGGTGTTCTTCCTTTGCCATCTCCTTTGCCTTTTTGCTGCCTCAGGTGCTCTTCCTTTGCCATCTCCTTTGCCATCAATGACAACATTTCCAACAATTTTTAGACCGATATGATAACTCCACTAGATCTTAATAATGTTAAAATTAGATCTAGTAGAATATTAGAAAATAAATTACCTTCTGTTGTTATCTAGGGAAAAAAAAAGATGATCATTCCGAGGAAGAGAGATCTCTTCATCAAAATAAAAATCTTCAAAAGAAAAACAATCATTCTAAAGAAGAGACATCTCTTCATTAGAATGAAAATATTCGAAACCAAACTCCAATAAACTCCACTCCCATCATAGAATAACCTTCAGAATCTATGAAAAGCCTCCTTTCTCTGAAAGATTACAAATTGATAAAAGGGTAGAAAAACATATCATGTTGCATAACTATGATATGTTAGATGAATTAAAGAATGTATATATAAAAATTCATTTTCTACAAGACATTAAATAAATTCAAATCCTTGAAAAGACAATATGAGAGTTGAGTATAAAGAAACATGGATAAAGAGAAAAGAAGTAAAAAGAATACAACTAGTAGGGAAAATTGCAGATATCATGATGGGAAAAAAAAACAATACAAAAATATTTCGATCTATGAAGTCTCATTGTGAGAAGACACGTAAGTGGTGTATAGATCCCAATCACATTTATTGACCTAGGAGTAGGCATAAAAATCATGATTAAACAAACTATGGAACAACTAAAACTTCCAAATCTTCAATATACATGAACATTGTTACAACTAGCAGATAGATTTGTAATTAAACGTGATGGTGTATTACAAGACATTTATGTAACCTTATATTGTTTGGAATATCCAATTGAATTTAAGATCTTAACTCCCAAGAATAAATTTGGAGGACATCCATTGATAGTAGGAAGACCTTGGTTAGCTACAACTAACACCCTCATCAGTTGTAGATCTGGTGTTATGTTTATCTCTAATGGAAGTTCAATGAAGAAATTCACTTTATACCCTCAAAAAAAAAATGATAGAGGTAGAAAATGAAGAATGGATGGATGATGATGATTCCAGACAACCTATTTTTACTATCTCACAAATTAGTGAATAAATCAAATTCTAAATTCAATAGAAAATAGTGAATTATCTTCACAATGTGAGAGTAGTCAAAATTTTCAGGAACAATGCAATATTGAATATTTATCATTGAGACAAATGCCTTTATATTCTATGGAATAATTTTCCAATTCCTCAATAGAAATATTTCTAGGTAAAACTTTAAATGTAAAAAAAAGTCTAGAAAATTTTCGAGATGAGAAGTTAATGGAGACATTACAAAAAAACTCTTCTACATATGCATGGTAATACACTGACATGAAAGGAATCAACCTTGAAAATTGCATACATCACATTTATATTTAGGAGAATTCCACAACAATCCGAAAAATTCAGAGAATAATGAATACAAACTTATGAGAAATGATAAAGGAAGCACTACAAAAATTATTGAATGTAAACTTTGTTTATTGAATATCTGACAATCAATGGGTTTCAGCTTTAGTAATTGTTCCTAAAAATAATGGAAAGTGGAGAGTATGTATTGATTATAGGTAATTGAATAAGGCCACTTTAAAATATCGTTTTCAAATACCTTTCATAGATGAAGTTTTGGATACATTAGCAGGGAATAAATATTTTTTATTTTTGGAGGGGTTTAGTGGGTATAATCAGATTTAGGTAGCACTAGAAGATTAGGACAAAACCATTTTTTCCTGTCCATGGGGAGCTTATTCTTACGAAGTACTTCCTTTTAGATTATCCAATGCACCTAAAACATTCCAAAGGGAAGTATTGGGTATTTTATTTTATTTAATTCATGAGCATGTGGAAGTGTACATGGATGATTTTACACCTTATGGAAACTCTTTTGAGGAAGCCCTTCAAAATTTGGAAAAAGATCTCATAAGAGGTAAGGAGTAATTGGAATTAAGGTGGACTCATTTAAACTTGAATTTATTTCCTTATTAGAAATCCCAAGTTACAAAAAAGATGTTAGGAGTTTTATTGGTTTTACAGGATACTATAGAAGATTCACATAAAACTTCAAAAAGATTGCATCTCTACTTTTGAAATTTATGACAAATGATTGCGAATTCAGTTGGAATCCTAAGTGCCAAAAGGCATTTGAAGCTTTGAAAGAAAATATTTTTGAAGCACCCATCCTAAGAGGACCAACTAGAAATTTCCTTTTCATATATCAATTGATGCTTAAGAAATAACTTTGGGAGTTGTATTGGGACAAAAATACTTGACTTGTTATGAAATTTACTATACAAGTAAAAATTGACTCCAACAGAGATAAATTATACTGTAATCGAAAACGAATTTTTAGCTGTTGTCCATACCATTAACAAATTTAGACATTTCATCACTAGCTATAAAACTTTCATTCACACAGATCATTCTGAAATTTCATATCTAATGAATAAATCAGTTACTAATGGAATAATCAAAATATAGTTACTATTGTAGCAAGAATTCAATATCACCATTTTATATCAACCTCGAAAACAAAAGACAGTTTCTGACTTTCTATCTAGAATTCAAAATGATAACAATGATACACCAATAGAAGATATTTTTCCTGATGAATATATTTTTTCAAGATGTAATAAATATCCATGGTTTTCAGACATTGCTAATTATTTATCCATAAGAAAGATAGCATTATATTTGTTTCCTAAAGAAAAGAGGAAGATAGTTCAAATGTGTGCATCTTATTCATGAGTAAATGACTAATTGTATAAGACATGTCCAGATCTCTTCATTCAAAGATGTGTACGAGAAGACGGAATACCTAAGATACGAAAATCATGTCAAGATAAGGCATGTGGAGGATAGTTCCTTGACAAAATAACTGCCTACAAAGTCCTTCCGTTAGGATATTATTGGCCTTCCCTTTTCAAGGATGCCAAGGAATATGTTAAGAGATGCGATAGTTGTCAAAGGATGGGGAAACCTGTTCATTTAGATGAAATTCCTTTACAACCATAGGTACTTATTGAACCCTTTGAAAAATGGGCTCTGGATTTTGTTTGAATAATCAATCCACAATCAAGACAAAATAGGTATATTATTGTGTGCATTGATTATGTCACTAAATGGGTAGAAGCTAAAGCAATTCCCTTTTCTAATGAAAATGTTGTAGTTTCATTTATTTTTTAGGATGTTTATACTCGTTTTGGTGTCTAAAGGGAAACTCTGAGAGATTAAGGAACTCAGTTTACATCCAAAATGGTGCAAAAGATCGTGGAAGGATACAAAATCAAGCATAGAAAGTCCACTCCATATCATATACAAGTAAATGGATAAGTAGAGTCCACTAATAAGGTGATTGAGGAAATCCTCACAAAGAATGTACATTTCCATAGAACGGATTGGGTAGAAAATCTTCTAGAAGCTTTATGGGCCTACCGTACCACATGGAGAAGCACAAGAGGACACAATCCCTATGAACTTTTTTATGGGAAGCAAGTCTTATTTCCATTAGAGTTTCAAATAGGAACTTTGAAGACAACAATTAAACTGAGACTTGACTTATTAGAGGCACAAAGGAATAGAATGGAACAACTCAATGAGCTTGATGAGATAAGACAAGATGAAATTACAAAAGCCACACTAGTTTAGAAGCAAAGATAAAAAAGGCATGATAAATATATAAAAGAAAGAAAAATTCAAGCAGGAGATTGAGCACTTCTCTTTGATTCAAAGTTCAAGGATTTTTGAGGGAAATTTCAAACACATTGGCTTGAGCCTTAGGAGATTGAGAGAGTATTTTATAATGGAGTAGTCAGGATCAAAACCATTTATGAAGAAAAATTTCCTCTCCTTGTAAATGGACATCAACGAAGGATCTATCACAAGCCATTGAGAAAAGAGGAATTTGTTAAGATTTTTCAAGATAATGCTGATATGAAGCTGGTTAAGAATAATTGTTCTTCTTCACCTTAGAAGTCTTCTTTTTATTACTTTGGATATATATATATATATATATATAAGCATGAGAACCAATCATTGATTGGAATTCTTATACATAGAATATAAGGTGAAAACCAAATATCTACGTTTGGCACCTTACATTTTCTTTATTCCTGTTCTAAAAAACCAAATTATTTGCATCCCTTTTCTTTTCCAGAAAATAAAAATATAGCTACAGAATTGATGGAGTTTTGGAGCTCTAATGGATTTCGGCAACTCAGATATGACAGGACCTTTTTGAATGAAGTAGTTGAAGAATGCACTGAAGAATACCTAAATACAAGACAAAAAGAAAAATTTGAAGGTTAGAAACATCAAAATTGAAGGTATGCAAATGAAATTTTTTATTTAATAATAAGGACGAAAACACTGAAATATGAATTAGATGATCATTTTATACCACCAACTCAAAATCATTATTAAAAGAGCTAATCATGTCAAATTGAAATCAAATCTCACACTCCACCACTGAACCCTCATCATTTGCAGGACCTCTCCAACATCAAATATTGATTTCGTTGGTGAAATAATCCATCATAATTAATGACCACATTTCATTAAACTTCAGCACAGCCAATATCCCTTTTTCAGGAATATTGTCAAGCTGCTCAATAGGAATGTTGTATATGGAAATATGGCCCAAAAGCTACGGCTCTGTTTGTGTCCTATTTCCGGGGATATCTCGAAAACACACCAAGCTCCAGTAGAGATTCGAAATTTGGAGAAATTTACCAGATATGTCATCTCTACAAGAGGACAAGATCTAGAGGCTATATGGCCCTTTCTAGAATCTGTCTAAGAGTGATATATAAACACACCAAGTGGTATATAACTAGAACACCCAAACAATAATTGTGCAGCAAACTGTAGTATCCCAAAAATGGAATTCTCAGCAGATCATGACTCAAAAATGCTTTCCTCAGGAAATTATGCTTCAACCATCATAAAAATTGTTTATAAACACTTATAAACCCTCTCCAAAGACTTCAGAAACCTTTAATCATATTTTAAGGACAAAAAGGTGGGGAAAAGTGAGGATTTTGGCCCTAAAATGCGTTTATAAGAAAATATGCATACAATTACGGCTCAAGGTTATGGGATATGTTATATTATGTCAATATTTACTTCCATGTCTAATTTCAGCTCAAACAAAGGCGTTTTTCTAGGTTAAATAGTTCCCCCTTCCTGACTAGTCAAGAAAAACCCTGATTTCCCAAGACTTTGAGTATGAAAAATTTTACTGAAGCAGGGGCTGCGTTTTTTCTTAGGGAATAAGATGTATAAAACTATGAATAATCAGATGATAATCTTAATAACAAGGAATAAGCTTCCAGCAAGGTTAAAAAATAGTTTTATATAGAAAACCCCTCAAGATAGAGTGCATGAGGCAAATATTGATCCGAAGCACTTTAAGCGTTTTCTCCGGAGGCTAAAAACATATTTATTATATTACAGATCTTAAATTGGTAAATACATGAAAATAGAGATCTATAATGAGACAAAATTCCCAAAGGGCTCTTTATTACTTTCCCCTTGGGGATTTCGATACATGAAAATGTCGGAGTAGATCTGAGTTTATTGCCACAGATCTAAAGAATGATTCATAATTTCTGAATCAAAATTTAGTATCATATCAGAAATATACTTGGATTGGTTTGCCAATCCAAGGATCACCCTTGATCAGAGATGTAACTCCAAAATGATGCCAAAAACCCTGGAATGTTGCTCAACCAATAATAACGGATACGGGGAAAGAAATATGCGATGTACACGAAGAAAATATTTTCCTTATGCCAAGATCTGAAAATAAGCTCCAAGTCCTCCAATCTGTCCCTCTGAAAGAAGGAAGTGGTGTCGTAAAGTCACCACGGAAACACCATATAACACAGTATTATGTTGTTGCGGCTTAATAATGTTGTCTCGGAAGGGGATGATGCTAAGAAAATAACCTTGCCGGCGGTACTCGAAGTCCACTGGAGGCTAAGGTACAGATATCACACGGAGACACTCGGTGCACTAAACGATTACAGCCGAGACAAGCTAAACAACTTGACATGCCAAAAGAAGAAAATATGTCTCACTCAAAAATCCATAATCCAAACATGAATGAAATGAGAGCTCCTCCATATTTTATAGTTTCGGTTTCCCTCCAAAACCCAATGTAGCCTCTCTCTCTCCTCCCATCCACATCATATCCATTCTCATGTATACGCGGGAAAGCTTGGGCTTACGGTGTACATAGGTCTCTCCTCCCACGTGGTGTTTCCAGGTCCCCATGGCTCCCTTAAGTGCAATGTGCTACTAGGTGGATGTCTTCGCTCGTGAAGTGAGTTTAGACCCTCTTTACTCACTTTTGTTGTTTACAAACTATGGGTGGAAAAATAAGCCAAAATGAATATTCCAATTTACTATCGCAAATTAGAATATTATAATTGCAACAAAATATTGCTTTCCTGGTGGCCTTGAACAAGTCTCCTCCTAGCGAATGCTCTCCACCACAATCACGAAAGTAACAACGGGTCCCCGGATGCTGCCCAGATCTTTTCGACCTCTGCATCCCCAGTATGAAGGATCTCTCGATGCCGGATCCCAAGCTGACCTCTCATGGTACCCGACCAACCAATAATCCTCCCGGATCCCATTTCCTATGGCCAGATAAAGGCGCACACTACCTGCGGCTGGGCGGTGAAGACCATGACCCCTGTTGCTCGGCCATCTATGACTATGGTGGCCCATCAAGTGTGTGCCAACTCATCACCTCTCTCCAATCATTTGCAAGGGTAGAGTAGAAAATCTCCACTTTCAGGGCAGCAGAGTCTGAATTTAATGAGGAACATCTCTCAGGTGGATCCACTCCATCTCAAGCAATCATCCAGACAAAATGAGCCAATTCCCAATAAAGGCGGCTCACAATCTCCTTCCACCTCAAGTTCCGGTAATGAAGGTGAAGTGAAAATTTGAACTTGGCAAGCATCATAGCTTACCCCATCTTCCTTCGTTTTCTCCCTCATGCCAAGTATGGGGTATATGTTGATCTGAAATTGCAAAATCATTACCTTCCAACGAAAAAGTAAGAAGGATAATACTCCGGAAAGTTCCTCCAACAATGAAGAACAAGCTAACCCAAGACAATTCATCCATGAAGAATAGGACATGTGCATCATGGATCCTCCTAATGAGATTTTTAAGAAGGTTTTACATGAGGATACATAATACCAAACATTCTCTCACAAGGATACTGTATGAGTCATCACCCATAACCATAAAATTACATGGCAAAACGTGTACAAGATTCATCACATCTACTAATGGATAGTAAATGGCTGAATGTGACAACAAAATAAGACCAAACACTTTCCCATGGCTGTAAAATGGATGACTATCAATCTCATGGCCCACCTCAAAAGAAGACACATATGTAGCAGTAGTGGCCATGCCTCCTCCCATGCTCCCATTAGAACATGTGGTGCGAGAGAAAATGCGAGAATTATTCCCACTCAAAGACACATCAACTCATGTGTCTCCCTCATAATCAAGCCTCCCTTACAAATCTGATCATATCAGAAAATGAAGACATGATCAGCAATAATATGGGGAAGAATCTTGAAGGTTTCATGTGGTGCAAGAAGGTACCCATGACTTCCCAAACAAGTACAACATAGTTTTACAAGTTGTTGCTTGATGGAAATGTTTCTCTTTACATGGTTAATCATGCATGTCTTTGTATGATACATGTATAGTGTAGAAAATGAGCATACATGTAGTGATAAAACATTTTCCCAAGGCCACAAAAGTGGCTGCCTCCATCATGTCACTGGTCAGCCCAATACAACTCATGGAGCATTGTGACAAGCTTGCCCCCTTGCTGAAGCAATGCCCCCATATAGAGATAACAAGAGAGGTGGGAAATCAATGATTGTGTACAAAATTCTCACCATATGCTAGAAGTAAGATGGTGCATGGGTTCATGAATGAGTCTTCCATAGTGTGCGGCATGCTATGAAGAATGAACCATGTCTTTATAAAGAGATAATCCTCAAGGTAACAGAAGCCCAAGTCCAAAGAAGAATATATGATGTCTCTATCATCATTACCTCCTCCTTGTTCATCGGTGCAAATATGAAGTGATCCTGGGGACCTGTGGGTTATGGATCCACCATGCTCTCCTACGGGCACACTTCCGTCATAGTCTCTACTCCAAAGTGACAACACTATGAGCTCATGCAAATAAGCTCCTGTAAAAAAAAAACTTCGTTCTTTGACATGCTCCTTGTCAAAGATTCCCCCAATAATGCTGCAATAAATGTGGAATACCTCCCAAGTTGGAAGTGCTTCGAAGCCATCATCAAAGATCAAGGAGATAGTGCCATCCCCTCTTCCTGCAACATCATACAAAGTGTGAGAGAAAATCTGCCCTTGCTCTCCCAGAAACAAACAAAGCAACAAGACATGTTTATACATATACTCCATCATACCATTGTGTGTGATGATAAAAAAAATGAATGATATGAGTATCATGTCTTTATCATCCATAGTCTATGCGTAATGATGCAAGTATCCATACATCTTTCATCACTCCTGCTCTTGGAAAGTGTTTTCAAGTGATGGCCAAACTCTTAAAGATGACAGGCACAGCTTCGACCTCCTATCGCCGGTATCATGATTACTGATGATGACCAAACTCCTTCCAAGAAGTAACCGGTCACGACCAAACCTCCTGCTTCCAGGTATCATGAATGCCTGGTAGCCTCCTAGCTCCTTTCTCATCAACAACATCCACTCAATCACTTGTGGATTCCTCCTTCTTCTCCTCATCCTGGTACTCCTGCGAAGCTGCCATTCTCCGGAAATCACATTTTGACTTTGCACTTCGTGGGATTTTCGAAATGTAAAATTCTACGAGATCAGTAGAGACCTATCAAGAATCAAATAGGTGGTAGGCAAAAATCTCCCATCATGATGTGTATGGTTCAAGGGATGTCAACAAGCATGAGAGATGTTATCCATCCTAAGATGTCTCCATCTTCTGTCTGTTGTTGGGGAAAAGGGGAATAAGGTTATTTTTATGGTGTGTAGGTGCATCTCGGAGTGGATCTCCTGTCCAGACTGCTCATAGCCATGTTGCATAGCGCCGGTGCAACAGGCACTCTTGATCTCGTACGGAACTTCTTGGAGGGATACCGAAGTTCCTTCTCTAAGTGTTGGCTGCCCCAACTGTTGATGCATGTGTGCTCCTCCATGGTGTGATAGCATTTTCACAAGCCTCCTCGAGGAGGGTGATGTGATCTCCTCTTCTTGATGAAATTGGAAGCTTGTGGTACTTCCTCTTCTTTGTATTCAATCTTCTTGACCTCCTCAAAGGTGGATGCATCTTTTCTAGGTCTGAAAAGAGATGAAATAAACTCATATTCTTCTTGGGTTGAGACTCACGAGGGGATTAGTGGATCCCTCCTTCATGGGATAAGGTGACCTCCCCGGTAATTGTCTTGTAGCTTACATTGATTTACCGCATGCTAAGAAACTCCTTTGTTTCCATTGTGCCTTCCTCCTTCTTCACTGAGCTAACAATTAATCTTTTAAGGAAAAATATGCTTTGAAATCTCCCCCTTGGGCCCTTATTCTGAAAATAATCTCCCAAGGGTATATGACCATGCTGAGTGTGAGTCCTCCCTTGTTGCCATGAATGGCTAGCTCCATAGGCTGAGCTGAACTATACTCTGATACCAACACAGCAATATCCCTTTTCCAAAATGATACCAAGCTACTCAATAGGAATTTTGTATGGGGAAATATGGCCTGTTTCTGATACCACTATAATATCCACCATTTCCGAGGATATCTCAAAAACACACCAGCTCCAACAGGATATTGGTAGGAGGCATTTCTGGGATATGTTGTCTCTGAAGAGGATGAGATCTAGAGGGCTCTGCGACGCCCTCGAGGCTACTGGTCTTGGGTGAGAAGATAAACTCACCAGTGGTATAGAACTAGAACACCCAAAAAATAATTGTGCAACAAACTATAGTATCCCAAAAATGGAATTCTCAGCAGATCTTGGTGATGTTACTCCGGAAATTTCGTCATCATAAAAAGTGTTTAGAAGCACTTATCAACCCTCTCAGGCTGCAGCAGCTTATTTTACTCGGCTTTTAAGGACAAAAAGGTGGGGAAAAGTGAGGATTTTTCCCTAAATGTTGTATAAAAATATTAGTAAAATGAAGGCTCAAAGTTATGGGATATGTTATATTAGGTCAATGGGGACTTAGGTGTATAATTTCAGCTCAAAAAATGGCGTTTTCTAAGTTCGCAAGTTCCTCATCGCGACTAATTAAAGAAAAACCTTTGATTTCTCAAGACTTTGAGTATGCGAGGAATTTTACGGGGGGGGGGGGGATGCGTTTTCTGAAGGAATAAGATGTATAAAAACTATTAATAATCATACGATAAGCTTAAGAACAAGGCGTAGGCATAATGAGTTAAAAATAGTTTTATATAGAAAACCTCTCAAGATAGAGGTGTCGCAAGACAAATATTCGGTCCGAAACACTTTAGCATTTTTTCTCCGAGGAGAGGCTGACTTATATTTATTATATTAAAGATCTAAAACTGATAAATACATGAAAAAATATCCATAATGACACAAAATTCCCAAAGGCTCTTTATTACTTTCCCCTTGAAAGTTTCGGCGTCGCCGAAAATGTCGAAGTAGATACGAAAGAATGATTCGGAATTTACCGAAGAAAAATTGAGTATCGGATCGATATCTTCCCAGATTGGTTGGCCAATCCAAGGATCCTACTTGATCATAGATCTAACTCCAAAATGCCAAAAACACTGGGTCACCTGCTCCTTCGGCCAATAACGTAGATACGGGGAAAAGAAGCTGCGTAGTATAACACCAGAAGAACATATTGACACGATGCCAAGATGCGAAAATAAGCTCCAAGTCACTCCAATATGATCCTCCAAAGGAAATAGAGACTCTCAGAAAAATCAAAGAAGGAAGTGGTGTCGTAAAGTCACCATGGCAACACCCTACAACACACACTACAGAAAAAAGTCACATTGGTGAGGGGCGAAAATGGTCACCATAAGCTCATTGGTGAGGAGTCAAAGAGCCTTCGTCACCAAAAATTGAACGTCTTAAAGGTGGCGTCGCAAAAATATAGGTGTTGTGGTGACATTCAAGGTCCGTCACCAATAATGATTTGTAGTGACGAATAGTGACCGTCACCATTTCACTTATGAGCAATGATGACGGACAATAGCCTCGCGTGCCAAAAAAAAACGAACGTCACCAAAAGTGGGCGTCGCCAAAAATATGAGTGTTGTGGTGACATTCAAGAATTAGTCACCAATAATGATTTATAGTGACGGATAGTGACCCGTCACCATTTCATATAGGCGATGGTGACGGACAATAGCTTTCGTCACCAAAAGATTGAACGTCACCGAAGGGTGCGTCGCCGTATGTGTTGTATGGTAGGCATTCAAATTAAAGTCACAAATATTGATTGTAATGACGGATAGTGACGGTCACCATTTCATATGAACATCAACAATTTTTTTGTGATGGACCTTTCGTAGTCGTCACTATTGGTACATATATATATGATTTCCATTGACTATCACCATAAACTCATTGGTGACATCAAGGTCCATGACGAAGCCATGACTATAATGACAAACGATGACCCTCACCATTTCATATCAACAACAACGATTTATGGTGACGGACCTTTATTAGTCGTCACTAGCCAGTCTTAATAATATAGTGGCGTTGGTGTTATTAACATTTCATATTTTAGTGAGGGTCGAAAAATGTCACCATAAGCTCATTGGTGATGGTCAAAGAGCATGGTGCAAAAAGCGGGAGAATCTTCGTCATTCCCTATATATGAATATCGGGGGCACGATGGGGCCCGAACCACCAACCTCATATGCTTGTAAAGCGAGTGCTCTTCCATTGAGCTAGCACCCTTTAAATAATTAGAATTTTTTAAAAAGTTATATCTTGAAACTTCATAGATTGCAAGTTCTACAACTTTCAATAAATTAAAGTCTCAACAATATTTTACTAAACAAACAAAACACCATCAACATTGTGGGTCCCTACCTAATGGTTATGGAAGTTATGAAAAGTAGGTGAAAGGGAAGAATTGAACTTTTTAAAAAATGATACATGGACTACAAGAATCACAAGAGATCCAGTGGGAGAATCTCACCGAATCAAATTCAATGGAAAATGAAGGACTAGATGAAGAGAAAGGCCTCGGCGGATGGGGAATCCACCACCTCAAGTCAAGGGGAATAGAGGGTCCTCGAAAATTCTTACAACACTTTGAAATAGAGCTAAGGGTAGAATATAAACACGAATCTACTTATGAAGATTTCTTATGTGAAATAACTCAAATAGGCAAGCAAATCCACGATTATAAAGTGTTATTTGGCATTTCAATCACTAACTTCGGGGCCAAAACCTAAATAACCTAAAGCACTCAAATATCCCTGGTAATGTGTGAAATAAAGACAAAAGAAAAAGAGGGCATGTTCTCGAACAATAATACAAAACAAAGACAAAAGAGAATATGTTCTAGAACAATAATACAACGTAACATTTTGAAGTATTTGACTTGTCTTGGTGAACATGCGTCCTTGGCAAATACAATGTAGCAATACCTCCCCCACAAAAGAGAAGAATCGACAGAATAGTATGTTTGACACGGACAATCATAAGATGTACAATATCTACTCCACTCAACACATGCAAACAGTAACCAGATGTTGATGACAAAGTATGGGATAAAGTAAATATCACAGATGTTAGTTGTCTCACAAAAATTAATTGATTTTACATATTGGTATGATGTTGTGGTGAAGTTCCAGGTTTCATAACCAAAGAAAAATGACAGAATCCTTAACACTTCCTTTGCCGACATGTAACTAGCCAATAACTTCATCATATGCCTCATACCGGGAATTGGATTTTGCATCTGAGCTTCAATGATAGTTAGGTTCTAAATTTCACTTTGATTATTTCAGCAATCGTATGATCGGTAGTAGAGAAGTCCTATAATAGAACTTCCATCACATTATAGTGATTTTGTTGTAGCATTTGTTTTAGTTTTAGGGCTCATGTTTCAAAACAATTTTAACATGGTTTTAAGGTTCCAAAAATATCATGAAAAGTCTCCCTTATTGCAGTATTTGCAGGTATTTGGTGGTAGCCTCCATGAACGATTTGACATCAATAATCTTGTTATAATACAAGCTACATTTTTTAGTAGCATATTGTCATCCTCCATGATCTCCCGAACAAAGCAAACATATTACCATCCAAGCATAAATATAACTCGGCATATGAATCCAACTTTTCTTTGCAGGAGGATGTGAGGTCATGTAACATACTCTTGTAGGATTATGAGGCAATATGAAGATGATATATAGAAAATGACCGCGAGATTCGATGGCAGTATGTGAAGAGCCCTAAATAGAAGATACAACGGTAGATATATCCTTTGATTGGTGGTTCTGCGGAACCCAATGGTGTTGATATTTCCAATGGTTGATACCTCCATTGTGGTAAATTTTCATGACAAATAAAACTAGGGTTAATGACAACACGATTATGGCTGCGATACCAATGTTTGGACGGATATGGCAACATGAAAACAAGTATAAAAATACAAGTGCAATCGATAAATTTTCCAACAATGATGTGGGAGTGTTGGGGAAGCTTGTTGTGGGATAATTGAGGGATTTTGGAGCAACACTTCGACCTTGTGAACAACAATAATCTTTATTACTTGTTTGTGACTACATCTAGGGTCATTGTAAGCAAATTACAATAACGATAAAACTCTAAATACCCATCAATCGAACGAGTTCATCTTTCCTTCAAGCGGGAACCAATTTAAATCTTCATGTGTCTTCACCTTACGGATATTTTGTACGTGAAAATGGTGGTGGTAAAAAATATCATAAAGAAATTTGTTAATATCTGGTAAGTTTTTTTTTTAAACCCTTGAAACATACAACGAACCCTTGAATAAAGGCACTAAACCTTTGTGAAATCCTTAGAGTAGCATTTGAATTGGACATCGATGTGTCATTATAAACATTGGAGTGCTTTGGTATTAGGAAGCATTTCAATAGCCCTTTTCATATCTTACTTGGATGGTTTGTGGATATACCTCTGGTGGTGGTGTTCCTGAACTAGATCCTAGCAATCTAAAGCATGTATCGGATCCTGGTAATGCGGTAGGTGTTCCTAGTAACTTGTTGGTTGTATGAGATCCTAGACTGCGGCCAGTTGTTCCTCCTCGGCAACATACATTCCTTAATTCATAGAGAATAACGTGAAGAAAAGGAGACCTTGAACCACATGTATATGCATAACCTTATGTTTGACCGTTAGCTTGAGTACAACGACTGAAATAAGTCCGGCCTTCTCATCTTAGATATTATCTGGGCTTTACTCAAACGATGGGTTAATAAATGGGTTTCAACTAACCAACAGTTAAAACCCAAAACCGCGATTTGAACTTAATTCAGGGCTAGCAATGGAAAAATTAGATCTTTTAATCATCCAAAAGGTTATAGAATTTCAACATTATAATTGCCCCATGGCAGCCAATCCAACTTTGAGTGTAGGAACCTCTTTTTTTTTTTTTTTAATAAAAGGCAAGGTTATAAAGGTAGAAAATTACTTGGTTATATGGGTGGTAGAAAGGTTAGAAAGGAATTTGGCAGTAACTTAGAAATGGCATCCACAAAACCATGTTGCATTAGTTTAGGTCCTTCAATCTACAAACAACAAAAATGTCTTGCTCTAGGGTTTTTTCAAGGTGTTGAATCCATATATGTAGTCAAAATTCCATTTTAAATAACAAAATTAAGATTTGGCCAAAAACAAATTTGGGTAATAAGACAAAAACTCAAAAACATAACATCATTTGGGTTCCCAAAGATTACATTTTTGGTAGCCACGGTGCATGGGTTGTCTATAGTTGCACACAATCCATGTTATGTACACCATGACCTTGTCTTAAGGCATGCGGACACACCCTAGTCTGGTATTGATTATGTGAGTCTCTGCGTATATATCATTGAATGTTAGCACAGCTTATCCATCCATCCTTGATTAGTCAAGCGATCGATGATGGTGAAAGTGTCATCCATTCTCTTGCCGACACCGGTGCATTCAAGTTTTCATTCACCTGCGCAAATTCCATGCTAGCAGTCAAGGGCACAAATAGAATTGAATCCAAGAAATTTGGAAGGGAAGGCAAGTTAGCTCGTATGGTCATCCCTATAGAAAGATCAATGCCCCAAGTTTCTTTCAACCCGCGAGAGGCGGTCTGTATATAAATCTAACCAGGCGGGGAGCTACCCTCATCTCCTCGCTCTCCTTGATGCTAAAGGTAATCATCCCTAGACCCTACCCTTCAACTTCTTTACCATAATTTACTCGAGGAGGAGCTAGCTCATTAAGTATTGGTATTTATGCATTCGAGGCCATCTGACGGACGTACTTCTTGGCTATAACAATATTGCCTCATACATGGTATGTATTTGCATTCCCTTTGGAAATTAGTCTTTAACGCCATCATATGCTAGAGTTTTAAGATAAATTTACGGATTTCTACTCACATATTGGAATGGATCTCAAATGTATGTGTTACCATGGGGAATATGAGATTGTTTTATTGTCTGAGAACATGAGCTCCGATCGACCTTACTTTGTGGTGCCTTGGTGGGTCGTGTAGCCAACCGTATCAGAGTGGAGAATTCACGCTAAATGGGAAAACATATCAGGTTTGCCTAAGAATGATGGCAACAACACATTCCATGGTGAAAATTTGCCTTTCTGTTGCATGTGTTTTATCCGGTTAACTAGAGCCCTATAATGACCACTACTCGGGGAATAAAATCTCTCTTTTTAAGCATATGTATGTTTGTTTGTGGAGGGTCTGAGCACTACTATTTTAGGTAACATATGTGTAGTTTGGTGATACGAATGAATGCAATAGGGCCGAGAGGCTTTGACAATGTCTGTGGGAAGTGAAGGAAACGGAAGAGAGCTTTGACATGCGAGAATTTTATATGAGAAAAAAGAGTCTTTGAGCCACAAAGGAGGGATCTAACATAATTTTGTTGATCCCCTACAACTATCGAAGTGTTCGGCAAAGGAGGTGTTAAAACGAGGGTCTACACTACGGCCCGGAAAGATACAGCAAGTACCCATTTATATTGTATGGTGTTCCTATCAAGCGGCGGGGAGCCTAGACTTAGCCATAAAATTGCCCCCCTGTGCTGATCTTAAAATTGGTTGAAATAAATGCCAAAAATGATGCAATTCGGCTCAAATCGGTATGTCGGCTCGTAATCCAAAAGACACAACTATTCAATTCATACACGAATAACTATAAATAACTAGTCATGCTCATCATTTTGGAAAAGAAAATTTAGGTGAAAAATACGGTGAGAATTCGAGGAGATAAAACGGGAGGCCAAGGAGATTAAAGGAGATCCTCCGGCCTGACGTTTTGGGCTAGAAGGATACATCTCTTGGAACCTATTTACTGTGGAAATAAATTTTTCCGGAGGCCCGAATTCGGGCACAGAAATTTCAGCCCTATCGAAGCACGAAATTTCGGTCCTAACGGGCACCGCCAACTTCGACGCTCGAGAAGCTCGGACTTGCAGACTCTTCTTTGAAACTCGAGACCCTTCTAATTCGACTTTGTGGTGAAATATGTGACCTTGCAACAATCTTGTAATTCGGATCTATCGTGGCAATTTTGAAGACAAATTTAGACACTGCGGATCTCTGTTTTTAATTATTAAGGTTCCCTCAAACTCATACTAGTGAATGAAAGTATGTGGAGAAGCGAGTGCTGGGATTGGATAAGCACATATGTGGAAGCTTGATTATCATTACACGGAATGTTGTTACCCTACAAACTTGGATTGTAGAAATTACGATTTCGATTAAATAGATTTGAAGGCTCGGATCAATGTTGAAGAGGCTAGGACTACTAGCATGGAGCTTGGGTTAGCTCGGACACAATGTGGCTTGTTTCAAGCTCGGTTGAAGGCCAGTTTTGGACAAAAACAATGTAGTATCCCTGATCGATTCGAGATGCAGAATAAATTACGTAGAGAGAGCTTGAAAGGTACTCGGGCTGTGGTTGTCCTGTGGTAGCTTGAAGTGTAATCTTGGACTATATTACGGTCATGCGGAAAGGCTGTTGCGAAAGGTGTAGTCTTGTAAAATGTTGAGTTGAATCTGGAGAGACCTATTATTTGTGGTGTAATAGGTAAAAACTCATGACAACGACCTCGGTGGTGTGAACAATCATCACTTTATCTTGGGCTACAGTTGGATAGACCTCACCACATTGAATAAGTGTTGCCTCAGACCTATGACAGATCAGAGACACATGGAGTAAGGAAAAATTCGGTTTATTGAACAATTAAAGAATTTGGACCTGATATCACTCTGGACTCAACTTCCAAAATCAGCATTTAAAGAACAAGACTTCTTTTATATATGTTGTTGTAGCACCACTTCTGGACAACGTGCCATTTTTTGGGCAACATTATTTGTGGGTAGCTGGTGGCAATCTTTGAGAATTTGTTGGAGTAGTTTGGAAGGCTATTATTTGGAGAACTCAGACATAAGGATAGTCACTTGGAGAAGACTTTGGAACCTTTGGATTATAGTCTTCTGAGCAAACGTTGATAAGAACTTAAAGAATTCTTGAAGCAAATTTGAGGACTTGAAGCAGATTCTTGGAAGTGTATTGAAGGCAGCTGTAAGAGACCTTTGTTGAGATTGTGTAGATCTATTGAGGACAGTGAAGTCAAAGCCCCTCTCAGTATTTCCAATAGTGAGGCTATATATTCCCAAAAGGATAACGCAAAAAATAAGGCAGTTTCAATACCCTAACCAGGGTCAAGAGTATTACCTATGCTGTCGAGATTCATTTGAAAAGAGACACATAACTGTGACCCAAAAGGTATATTCAGAACTCTGGGTATTTTTGCTAAGGATAGAACATTGTTTGTGCTCTCTTATGTCAAAGCTTCATGTGCCCTAATCTTCTGTTCTTGTGATAATGAAGATTGGGAAAAATTTTAGTCATTGTAAATACAATGTTTGGACAGTGTTTGAACAATCATAACAATAATGTAACTATAATTCATGACATCTGCATTGAAAGAAAATATGTGCCCTAGATTGTGGGGCCCTGGGGAAAATTTTTGAGTGAGTTCTAGTTTTTGGAATGATGGGAATATCGAGCCCTAATCTGAGTAGCAAACAGTAATTGAAGAAGCCTCCTAGGACCTCAGATCAGTCTTTGTAAGTGCTTGGTAAGGGTGATTTCCTAAGGCTAATAATTGAAGCCTAATCTAGAAACGTTCCAATTCAAAAGAAAAGCACTACAATAGAGGAGATAGTGAGTCATTGGATTGGTAAACAATATGAAAGCATGCTTGAAACATTGCGGCTCTGAATGTATAGAGGCGTGAAGCAGACAACACTCGTTTGAGATTCTGTCCTGAAGAAGTAATTCTACCCTCCTGAAGAATTGAACTCCTCATCTGATGTGCAAAGATTTGTCTACATGAAAATTTATATTGGATGATCAATAACGGAACAAGAAACAGATCTAGTTTATTGAAATTGAAATTTAATAACAGTTACTTGAGTTTACTGTAGTTTATTGAAATTGAAATTTTATGTTGCACTTATTTAAAAATGTCATCTGATCACTAGGTTTACTTACCAAGACCTTATTCTCTAGTTGGCTCACTTAACTAGAACCTTGCCTTCCTGATCTCTTTCCTACCATTCTGTAGAGAAAACCATCCCATCTCAAAGTGAGTTGGGTCTGGTTTAGATCTAATCTCCCTATGTAGTCCTGGTCTTACCCGAGGTAGAAAGTCCTAAAAAGTCTTATTGAACTCAAGTAAGGTCCTGAAAGTTCTTACTGAGTTCATGTAAGACATTGATGCTTTTAACCGAAAGATTCCAAGGTCAGAATTGAGTTTAATGAGGCTTTGTTCCTCTAGCTTATTCATCATCATAAAAAATTTGATGGATAGTGGGTATTGTATTCTTTGTGGCAGTGTATTTTTAGCAAAATTCAAATATGACTGGGCAGGTTGACATAAAATTTCATCAGGTTGCTACCCATTTTGTATAATACATCCCGAAGAAAGATATTGTGCCCGGGCCATAAACGAAAATCCTAGGTTTTACTGAAAAGATAAAGCTTCAATCTGTCAGTTATTAATAAGAATGCACATTCAGTTGTTGAGTTATTTTTCTAGTTTTGTATCTGCTTGTATGTAGCTGAGATCAAGTCATAAAGGAATATAGTGGTGATGCGGCAGTCTACAAAACATTGTCTGATTTAGTCTTACATTTATCCACAAAAAAATATGTTAAGCAATACATCAGCAGTTGTTTTCAAAATTATGAATTTCAATTGATAATGGGAGGGTCATTTCTATAGGATGTGGATGACAAGAATTAAAATCACAAGTGTGCTTCCTTCTTTTCTGGGACTTATTGCAAGGCTCATTAGGAATCCTCTGCATGGTTATTTGTTCAGTTGCTCCTATTATGATTTTCTTCTAGCTAAACTCTTTTATTATCTGTAACATGAAGCAATATGTCTTGTAGCTTTTGAAGAGATGCAAGAACGCTAAAGAAAAGTAACCAAAATCCATCTCCTTTATGTGCTATCATCCATGGTTGGTTTGATATTTTGGGAAGCTTTTGGCCATATTTGAGGAGTTATATTTTTGACTGGAGCAGTATTCCTTTTTCTGCCTAGGAAGTTACAAAATATTCTCGCATTTTCTGACATACTGTGTTAGGCCCGTTATCCTTGCTATAACCACCCAGTTCTTAGTGTGAGGCCTAGAAATTGGCTGGCAAAAACTTCCTTCTTCACTCTAATTTGTAAAGTATATTTGTTGCAAATACTTGAACTTTATATGCAGTCTTAAATCTTTTAATAAACAAATAGCAAACCCAATAAAAGTGATCACTCCCTGAGCACAACAATATCTGTTTGACATAAATGTTTGCGCAACAAACTGAATTCATGGGATAACAGAGGAAGAAATCTGTCCCTTTACTAGACTAAGTACTATGAAGAGGCTTAAATGAACAAAAATAGCTTTGGTCTTTCGGCTTGTCTCTCCTATCCCTTTCAAGTTACAAATAGTTTGTTAGCTTTACATGGAAAACCAGTTGTTATCTAACTAAAAGTTGTGAGCCCCACGAATTGATAGAAAGCATTTTGGAAACAAGTGGAACAGAGTTGCAAAGGACTATATCTTGAATATTGAAGGTGAATCCAAGATTTAATTCTGCTCTCTCGACTTGTAGTTGCAAGTATTATTTTATTTTCTAAAAATAAAATAACATCTTAAACTGTAGTTCTAACCTCTAATCTCTGCTTAGGTAGTTGGCATTGATGATATTTCTACATAATACGCAATTGCGGTCAAGGAGAATACCCTTAATTACGGGGATTTATTCTCTAATGTAAACTGGAAAATGAATCTTCTCAGAATGCAAGTGTTTGCAGATGGACATAGTAGTTGGCATCCACCAGCTGGAAGACTCAACTCCTATAACATTCAACTGACACCCATCAGCAAGAAGGCCACCACCTTCTCTAATCATTGTCTGCTAGTCTCATGTCATCATATTTTTTTTTTAAAACTACATATCATATTTTTTTGCATAATGTTTTGGGTGAACACCAATTTTTCAGTTACCCTACAAACTCGGATTGTTTTCAAAATTATGTGAGGCCTGGAAATTGGCTGGCAAAAACTTCCTTCTTCACTCTAATTTTTAAAGTATATTTGTTGCAAATACTTGAACTCTATATGCAGTCTTAAATCTTTTAATAAACAAATAACAAACCCAATAAAAGTGATCACTCCCTGAGCACAACAATATCTGTTTGACATAAATGTTTGCGCAACAAACTGAATTCATGGGATAACAGAGGAAGAAATTTGTCCCTTTACTAGACTAAGTACTATGAAGAGGCTTAAATGAACAAAAATAGCTTTGGTCTTTCGGCTTGGATCTCCTATCCCTTTCAAGTTACAAATAGTTTGTTAGCTTCACATGGAAAACCAGTTGTTATCTAACTAAAAGTTGTGAGCCCCACGAATTGATAGAAAGCTTTTTGGAAACAAGTGGAACAGAGTTGCAAAGGACTATATCTTGAATATTGAAGGTGAATCCAAGATTTAATTATGCTCTCTCGACTTGTAGTTGCAAGTATTATTTTATTTTCTAAAAATAAAATAACATCTTAAATTTTAGTTCTAACCTCTAATCTCTGCTTCGGTAGTTGGCATTGATGATATTTCTACATAATACGCAATTGCGGTCAAGGAGAATACCCTTAATTACAGGGATTTATTCTCTAATGTAAACTGGAAAATGAATCTTCTCAGAATGAAAGTGTTTGCAGATGGACAGAGTAGTTGGCATCCACCAGCTGGAAGACTCAACTCCTATAACATTCAGCTGACACCCATCAGCAAGAAGGCCACCACCTTCTCTAATCATTGTCTGCTAGTCTCATGTCATCATATTTTTTTTTTTAAAACTACATATCATATTTTTTTTCATAATGTTTTGGGTGAACACCAATTTTTCACCTATTCACCTGAAACGTTTCGCACAAAATATGATGTGGCATACCAAAACAAATATTTACAATGTGGGCATGTTTGCATTGAATTTGTGCCCAGAAAACCCAAAGAAATAGGATTAAAGAAATATTTATGCTCTTGAACCTGAATGAGATAGCGCTAATAAAGAACTTTGAAAATATTATTTACTCATCAACACAGCAGCTAGCAAAGAAGATTAAATGTTTTCATACTAGTGGACAAGTATATATGGAGAAGCAGAGTGCTAGGCTCGGATAAGCACATCTGTGGAAGCTCGATTATCATTACACAGGACTGTTACCCTACAAACTCGGATTGTAGAAATTACAGTTTCAGTTAAATGAATTTGGAGGCTCGGATCAATGTTAAAGAAGCTCATACTACTAACTGTGGAGCTTGGGTTATCTCGGACCTGTGTGACTGTTTCAAGCTCGGTTGAAGGCTTGGTTTTGGACAAAAACAGTGGTAATACGGTGGGTTCATATTCTGGAATAAATTCTGTGGAGATGCTCAAAGGTGCTCGGACCTGTGGCTGTCCTGTGGTAGCTTGAGTTGTAATCTTGGACTATATTACAGTCATCTGGAAGCTGCTGGGAAAGGTGTAATCCTGTAAAAGGTTGAGTTGAAGCTCGGACCTATTGAACTGTGGTGTAAAAAGTAAAAACTCAGAACACTAACCTCGGTGTGTGAACAATCATCACTTTATCTCGGGCTACAGTTGGATAGACCTCACCACATTGAATAAGTGTTGCCTCAGACCTATGATAGATCAGAGACACATGGAGTGAGGACAAATTTGGTTCATTGAACAATTAAAGAATTTGGACCTGATATCACTCTGGACTCAACTTCCAGAATCAACATTTAAAGAACAAGACTTCTTTGATATATGTTGTTGTAGCACCACTTCTGGACAACGTGCCATTTTTTGGGCAACATTATTTGTGGGTAGCTGGTGGCAATCTTTGAGAATTTGTTGGAGTATTTTGGAAGGCTATTATTTGGAGAACTCAGACTTAAGGATAGTCACTTGGAGAAGACTTTGGAACCTTTGGATTATAGTCTTCTAAGCAAACGTTGATAAGAACTTAAAGAAGTCTTGAAGGAAACTTGAGGACTTGAAGCAGATTCTTGGAAGTGTATTGAAGGCAGCTGTAAGAGACCTTTGTGGAGATTGTGCTATTGAGGACAGTGAATTCAAAGCCCCTCTCAGTATTTCCAACAGTGAGGTTGTATATTCCCAAAAGGATAACGCAGAAAATAAGGCAGTTTCAATACCCTAACCAGGGTCAAGAGTATTACCTACTCTGTCGAGATTCATCTGAAAAGATTCATCTGAAAAGAGACACATAACTGTGACCCAAAAGGTATATTCAGAACTCTGGGTATTTTTGCTAGGGATAGAACATTGTTTGTGCCGTCTTATGTTAAAGCTTCATGTGCCTTAATCTTTTGTTCTTGTGATAATGAAGATTGGGCAAAATTTTAGTCATTGTAAATACAATGTTTGGACAGTGTTTGAACAATCATAACAATAATGTAACTATAATTCATGACATCTACATCGAAAGAAAATCTGTGCCCTAGATTGTGAGGCCCTGGGGCAAATTTCTGAGTGAGTTCTAGTTTTTGGAATGATGGGAATATCGAGCCATAATCTGAGCAGAAAACAGTAATTGAAGAAGCCTCCTAGGACCTCAGATCAGTCTTTGTAAGTGCTTGGTAAAGGTGATTTCCTAAGGCTAATAATTGAAGCCTAATCTGGAAACATTCTAATTCAAAAGAAAATCACTACAACAGAGGAATAAGTGAGTCATTGGATTGGTAAACAATATGAAAGCATGCTTGAAAAATTGCGGCTCTGAATGTATAGAGGCATGAAGCAGACAACACTCATTTGAGATTCTGTCCTGAAGAAGTCATTCTACCCTCCTGAAGAATTGAACTCCTCATCTGATGTGCAAAGATTTGTCTACATGAAAATTCTGTGGTAAATCTAACCCTAACATTTCAAAATATTTCAATGGAATCAACAGTAAAGGATATCACCCTTGTCTTGTTTTATGCCATCTCAGATCTATGAAATAAGGTTTATCATCTCATAACAAAAAGCTCATGACCTTGCTCTCAGTCTCCTACAGTAAGAAGAGTATTTGCTGACTTGTGGAGATAGTATGAGTCTCACTGAAATAAGAACAATGACTTCAACGCACATATATATTTATATATATATACACATGAATCTGATCTACTTGAGCCTGTGGAGAATTTTGATTTACAGTTGCAATACTGTAATTAAATAATTTTATACCAAAACCCTAGGAAATTCACATTAGTGAATGTTTGGTTATGTTGAAAAAAAAGAGAGGAAAGTTTCAGACACGGAAATCATTTTTTGATTCATCCTTTATATAGATAAAATTGCCTTTGCCAGCCATTAAAATTTGTAAGTTGCAAAATATTTTGCCCATAATATAAGCATGCCTATCTAGTAGAACTTAGACATGTAGTCTAACAATCCTGACCTCAAGACAGGTCAATTTTGTAATAAAGCTCTCTCCAATTTTCATAAATTCAAAAGATACAACATACTTTAATAGGCTATTAAAATAAAATTCAAATATTTTATGACCGAAGACGGACATTATTCTCTCAAAATTCCAGCACGAATAATACAAGCTATCTAGGAATAGTAATGATAGACACTTTTACAAAACTCCAGCATTGATCATTCACACTATCTAGGAAAATGAATAACACCTTTACACCTCATGACTAACCTCCAAGTTCAAATTTATGTCACAGTCAACCCCATCACTTGTTGGCTTCATAACATAAATTCCACTCTCTTATGCTTAAAATTTATCATGCTATTCTGCATGGTCTAAGTGTGTTTTACATTTTATGGAACAAACTTATAAAGAAACCTTGAAATCAACATAAAAAATAAACGTTCTAGAAAAAAAGTAAAGGCTTACATGACATAAAACATGGCCTCCCCAGCCACTCAAACAATCACGATCAATGGATGACAATAAAGCCTGGGAAATTGTCTCAAATAGTTCTTCCGCTTCCTAATATCCAGGAATTTATCAATGACAAGACTAAAAGTTAATGACAACAAAAATTATACCAATTTGTAGCCTCAGAATCCAAACCAAAAATAAGTTTGACACAAATCATAAGAATAAGTATTCATGAAAAATACAAACCATGTATGGCTTGTACATAGATTCACATGCACCATAAAGTGACTCTGCAGCAGTACCAGCCATAACAAAGTCCTTTGCCAGTTCCCTGTGAACTAAACACAGTCAGCAAGATCTAGAAAAGGCATCCAAATCCAGCATTCACTATTTCCTGAGTCAAGAGCATATATCCCTCAATAACACAAAGTAAGCTCCTATGTGTTTCCAAGAGATCCAAAAGATACTTCATTTAACCCCATGAATTTAATAAAAATAAATGAAAATGCCTAATCAAATTCAACAATTCAGAGATTGGAAATAATTGCTTGAGAGGCATATCCAGGTTCTATTTGTAATTATCATGTAAGAAATTTACTTGGTCAGTTGTACCTTTTCAAAGAAGAGTAAACTCTATTCAAAGAAGTAGCTATTTGGTCATGAGACTCATGAACTGTCTCAAACAAGGAAAGCAATTGTTTAAATTTTAAAAAGGTTTCATCATTTCTAGGATATATTCTACTGGAATCACTAATAGCTTTACCTCATTGAAAGAATCTTGCTTCCAATCTAAGTGGTGGAAAAGTCATGGCCATAGATTGTATGTTGACAATCTTCTCCATACAAAAGGAGGCTAGCAAAGGAGTCATAGGACAATGAATCATCAAGGCTCATCATTATTGTGGATAATGGCATAAAAATTCATCTATATAGAATATATGCCTCTGTATGAGACCCTTGATTTGCTCAATCCACATCAGCTTATACACTTCTTAGCCAACCTGTTAAAGTTTCTTTAAGTTACAGTGGGTACACACTGAGTATAGACTTTTTTGGGTTACATTTGTAAGCAAGATAGCTTTTGGCATCAAGCTGTGGAGATGTTTTCATTTTGTTTAACAGAATTAATCTTCGTTCAGAGCAGAGGTTCAACTGGATTCATGTCAGTCACAGAAGTCCTGCGTCTCTCAAAGGTAACGAACTTGGAAGTTTGAAAGATCTGAAATATAAGTCTGCACAACAGAGATGCTTGGTTATATCATCTCCTCTATGGCACTTCTGTGCTCTCCTTTCCATCGTGCAATATGCACGATACCATGTTAGTCTAAGAAGAAGCAATAGGGATTCCACGGCAAAAGAAACTACAACACATTTGAAGCTTTCAATATTGAAGAACTGCATGGAGAAAAAGTGCATGGCACTTTGGAACAGTTCTACCGCTATCAGCAGAGGTGCCTCAATAAATAGTAAAGATCGGAATCTTGAGTTTATACGACATTCATTAAGATTCATTTTCGAGGAGTAGCAAACAGAAATCATTGCAATTTCATATACCTAAAAAATCGAATTATATTTTCATTCAGGAGGATTTAGAGAAAGTGTGTACATACCTGGTCAAACTTTAAGGTAACAAGAGCGATGTGTGAGGAGAAGCCAAAAGTAAAATCAATTGAGGAACCAAATCCATGGAAGAATAAAAAACCCCCATAGAAGGAATTGCGAGCCCCCTTCAAAAAATCGTCCAGATGGGTGATTCTGAGAGCGTCATCAACAGTGGGCCACCATATCATGACCATGTAATCTGCTTGCCAAGTGATTCATCATACATTTCTTTTTCTTGTCATTTGATGTTAGGGTCGAGTTGGGTTAAGCTTGTGCAGAAAAAGAGCTTGAAGCTCGTTCAATGAACTTGCACAACTGATAGATCAAAAACCCGACATGAAAGCACGGTGATAAAATTGAAACAGAGTAGTTTACCTTGTTTTATGAATTAAATAATTGATTTCCTACTGGCGGGAATCATAGGGCGGGACATCGGAATTAAAATGAATGAATATGTTGTGAAATTATGCAATTAAAATTTGACCAAGGGAAATAAGGGTATAATAAAATAGGATGTGTAGTAATTACTTAAATCACTATTATATATTTAAATTATTAAGGCGACACATTTTTATGAGTAAAATTATAAAATACTATGGAATAATTTAGTATAAGAATTATGGCTAAAACATTTAAGAGTTAGAATAGAGTTTTTAAGTGATCAAAATAAAAATAATACATATTAGAGATATATACATAGATCATATATATCAAGTTAAAGTGATCGCTAAAGCAACATCTTCCTACACCTAGTGTCCTAGATGGCCAAGGTAAGGTGTCGTCAAACCAATTATATAGTCATTCATATATTTTAATTGGAAAATTATTAATGTCACAAGAATCACAAGGGTTGATATGTCAATCGAAATTTAAAGTTATCCTCTAAAAACTCATATAGAAAGTGGGGTAACAAGTCCTATGACATCCAACCTGTGATTTGCAATGGGAAATCCTCAACAGTCTCTTTGGAGAAATAATGTCTCATTAAGGGGTTCAATAAGAGGTATGAGGCCCCGCCAATTTGATAGTTCAAGAAGTTTGAATATTGGCTTGTCAATTTTGGCCCTAAGTAGGCAAGGCAACATGGAAGGAGGTGACCCCCTTGGAAAAGTTCAAAAGGGGAAGGCCACATAAGGTCTTATATAAAGATCTAAATCCAAGGACCTCCCTCATAAAAATAGTTAGACATGTATTGAAAGAAAGTAGATAACGACCATCTAAATCTTGATAAAAGAAAATAGAACATCCCTTGAATCCATAATAAATGGAGCATCTACATATGAGGTGATCCTATAACTCAATGTTGTGTATATGGCAAAGCTAGAATATGTTATTGAGAAGAGGAATATCATGATGTCATTAGTTTCAACTAGACACTAATGTAAACCCACTTTGAAACCACCAAGGGGGATCTGAAGGGCAACATCTAGTGCTCTAGTGTGTATGAGGGTTTAAAAATAAGCCCCCCTCTTATTTGCATGAAGTGTTCCTAGTACAAATCCATCTTAGTGTCAAGGCCATGAAAAGATGAAGCTCAAGTACTAAATTTATTGTTTATAAATAACCTCTTTAACAACTTGACACAGACATATAATGATGTCATTTACATTAGAGGTGTATGTCACTTGATCATGTTACAACTTTAATCGCTCCCCCACAAAAAGGTGTTATGCTCCCTTGTGATGATGCATCAACCCTAATGGAGAACAATCTCGTGATGTAAAAGAAATTTAAACATGATGTAACTTTAATAGTGCCTTACATTCACCCCTTGGCTCACCACTCATGGAAAATGTGAGGCTATTTCAAGCATTGATCTGGATAATATCATTTTATTTTCTCTTTTGTATAGTATTATACATTGACACAATTGTTCTTTTTTAGCAAACAAAATATTTGTATCAAGGGTTAGCTCCTTGTGCATTAGGGTTGAAGAGGTTGCGTCATTGTGAGTTATCTATTCATTGCCAACTCCTTATGTGGGAGAGCACTACAAGCTCCATGACAACATGAAGTGTAGATATTGTGAGCAATTCTTATTGAGGTTTTGAAAATTATCCAGTTGTTCCACATTTGGTATACATGTTAATAAGGGCATTACCCACAAACACACACCCTCGAGACCAACACCTAGTTCTCTAAAAATCAAATGGTACCAATATTCTTAGTTAGAGGTGAAGGATTCTCCTAAGAGGTTATTTTGTTGGTTTGATGTGTTGTTTTTTACCTTGGATACTAAGTGGTGAAGGGCTTAAAGGGTTAAGAGTTAAGGGCCAAGGGCTTGGGGGGAAAGGGATTTAAGGGTTAAGGGCTTAATAATTAAGGGATTTAGGTGTTAGGGGTTGAGGGGTTAGGTTTTAAGGTGTTTAGGGGTTATGGATTAAGGTTTAAGGGTCATGAGTTAAGAGAATAAGGGGTTAGTGCTTAGGGGGTTCATAGATTCTACATTAGGAGTTAATGGCTTGAGGTTTAATGCATCAAGGGGTTGATGGATTATGAGTTATGAGTGTATGGTTAAGATATTATGGCTTCGGGGTTAAGGGATAGGGAATTTAGTGGTTATGGGTTAATGGCTTATTCGTTGTGATAATGGGGCCCCTAATCCCCTTATCACCACTATCGGGGGTTCCTCTTTCAATTCCTCTTGTTACCTTCCCTCTAGGCCCCCTAGCCCCTATGAAATTAGGTCTTAATCCCCATTCTCATTCTCTAATGTGTGGATTATAGATCTTATTAAATCATGCTTGGACATCCCACTTCTACCCACCCATGCTACATGTGTGTCCCCTAGTCCTGTTCAATACAACACAAAATACTCCTCCCACCTTTTCGGTCATATCATTCAACTTATCTTAATATTGTGGGTGAAATTGGTGTTTATGTTGTAAAGTGAACAAAGAAAAAATTTACTTGTTTTCTCTTTTGAGAAGATGTAGAAATTGATTGTCATGATTGGAATGTGCATGCATCAATCTACATTGGGTTGTTTTTCGAGATTAGACATGAATAATCATTTGGTCATACTCCATACTATCGATGGAATCTAGTATCACAAATGTATCGATGGGAAGTTTGAGAGATTCTTTTGAAAGCTTGTGTGTTGTGGTGTTTAGCTCCTGGAGAATGTGTGTGAAAGATAGCTAGTCCAAATAGTTGGGGGGATCCATGATATCCTATAGGATGGGATGTAGGTAGATGTTTTCTATCATGAATTATTGACCCAATTGATCATGATTTTTTAATCCCCCATGATCTATCGGGATTTGACTCTTTTGATGGATGTAATTTTTAGAAGTGTATAAAGAGCAATGGAATCAACTCAGTTGTTGGAGCCTTAACTTTGGGTATACCTTACTTTCTCGCTATAAGACTAGGAGAGGAAGAGTACCACACCCACTTTGCAGCTAGGTGGGATAACTTGTGCAACACCATCAAAGAAGTCACAAGGGCATCCAAGAGGGAGTGGAGAAATTACCGGAATCCATTATTTTTGTGGTTTAGGATGAATCTTGTCTTCTAAACACTATTTTTTATCAATTCAATTGTGATCTTTGTTAGAATTTCTCGTGAAAAAAATGTGTTGTTGTTCCAATCCCACCATACATTGCTGATTAGAATGCATGGGAAACCTTTATAATAATCTTCCATGACATTGAGTAACTAAGTTTTGAAATTTTCTTCCAAGTTTTAGATAGGACCACGAGCCTATCATGTTCAATTTTGCAAGGGTGGTGGTGATCATGACCTACACTGTGTTGGGAGAGGAGATAAATAAGTGTGAAGAAATATCATCAAATGACTTGCCTAAAGGATAGATGTTGGGTTGATTCGTAAACTATCATGGATATTTTTCGTGAACAAAATGTGTTGTTGTTCCAATCCCACTAGATATTGTTGATTAGAATGCATGGGAAACCTTTTTAATAATCTTCCATGATGTTGTGTAACTAAGTTTTGAATTTTTCTTCCAAGCTTAGATAGGACCATGAGCCTATCATGTTCAATTTTGCAAGGGTGGTGGTGATGACCTGCATTGTGTTGGGACAAGAGATAAATAAGTGTGAAGAAATATCATCATATGGCTTGCATAAAGGATAGACGTTGGGGTGACTCGTAAACTATCATGGATATTTCTTGTGAACAAATTTGTTGTTATTCCAATCCCACCAGATATTGTTGATTAGAATGCATGGGAAACCCTTTTAATAATCTTCCATGATGTTGTGTAACTAAGTTTTGAAATTTTCTTCCAAGATTAGATAGGACCACAGGCCTATCATGTTCAATTTTGCAAGGGTGGTGGTGATGACCTGCACTGTGTCGGGATAAGATATAAATAAGTGTGAAGAAATATCATCATATGACTTGCATAAAGGATATATGCTGAGGTGATTCGTAAACTATCATGGATATTTATCATGAACAAAATGTGTTGTTGTTCCAATCCCACTAGATATTATTGATTAGAAAGCATGGGAAACCTTAATAATAATAATCTTCCATCATGTTGTGTAACTAAGTTTTGAATTTTTCTTCCAATCTTAGATAGGACCACGAGCCTATCATGTTCAATTTTGCAAGGGTGGCGGTGATGACCTGCACTGTGTTGGGACAATTAGAGATAAATAAGTGCGAAGAAATATCATCATATGACTTGCATAAAGGATATATGTTGGGGTGATTCGTAAACTATCATGGATATTCCACTAGACAGTTCATCATAACATAATAGATAAAACTATATTTAAAAATGAATGAATAAGAATTTGTGACAGGAAGTGTCAGTGAGTTTCAGGTGTGCTGAGGAGGGAGTGACGTCAAGGCATGCTAGGCAGTGTTAAGGCATGCTAGAGGCCAGGGAAATGGTGTGCCAATGCATGCCAGGGCGGAGTGTTTTGGAGTGCCAAGGAAAAACAAGGGAGCACTAGTGTCAAATGCATGGGAATGAATGAATAAGAGTGTGTGACAGAGAGTATCAACGAGTTCTAGGTGTGCTAAGGAGGGAGTTTAAAGGTACGCAAGTTAGTGCCAAGGAATGCTAGAGTGCCAGGGCGACATGCTAGGATGTGCCAAATTCTAGGGTGTGTCAATGCGTGCTAGGGAGTGCCATGGAAACATAAGGGAGAACTAGTTCAAAATGCCTGGTAATGAATGAATAAGAGTGTCTGATAGGGAGTGTCAGTGAGTTTCAGGTGTGATAAGGAGGGAGTAGCAAGGTTACGTGTTAGGAAATTCCAAGGTAAGCTAGAGTGCCAGGGCATGTCAGGGAGTGTTAGTGTGCAAACCCCTCTTCATTATATTACAAACTACAATACTACAGGCTAGAGCTCTTGTACCATGGATCGTGACCCTTTACAATCACACTGATACAAGGAATAAAACTAGGGATTGGTGTTAATCCTTTGACAACAAATCTATCATGAACAAGACAACACTTGACCTACTTGTTGATGGTGGCCACACACAACCCTTTCAGTCCACAAGTTTAATGAGAGCACCACAAGTTTAATGTTTGGAGAACAAGGGGCCACCCCCTTGTCCAACACTTTTGATGGGTCCCATGCATCATTATGGCACTCATGGACCCCAGTATGCCTCCTATAAGGCCCTAAGACATCAATTGACCTCTTATGAGGCTTATTATTCCATGTATGAGATAGTTTGGTGGGATTGTCACCAAAATTTAGGGTTACTTGCATTATATTTTATGTTTAGGGGCTAATGTAGTCCCATAAGCTAATTCGACCAACTCCTAATCAATGTATAAATAGGAGTTAGTTGGATTCATTTGTATCATCACTTGATTAGGGATATTTCTATCTTTAGAGAACTTCACATTTTTCCTTGGAGGACTATTTTGGATGATGGATGCATTTTGATGTATGGATTTGGGCTATTTTTATCTTGGATATTTGCTTTTGCAAATGTGAAGCTGGTTGGATATACTCTCTAACATTGTGAGTGAAAATTTAACGCTATTCTTGTTGTTGTTGCATACTATTGAATTTCACTATAACTAGGGTTAATTGCTGCATGATGGAAATGTGGAATTATGTGTCTATTTATCTTATTTAATGTATGGGCCATTGTTGGATGAATGAAATATCTTAGAGATCACTTTATCTCAATAAACTTGCACCACTTGTATGAAGTATAAATGCTTGAAGGTCACTTTTTGTTTTCCTCTAACATTGGACGAAGTTGACTTTCTAGGCCTCCATGATCAAGAAACTGAATTATTGTTCATTATCGCCCCTGACTCCATATCCCCAAGTGAATTATTCGCTAGTACCTCAAAAAGGGTGATGATTCCCCCCCCCCCCTCTTTTTCACAATTTTCCATTTTTCTCTAGGTCTAGCCCCATTAGGTCACCTAGGGCATCAATTTCCCAAGAATATAGCCAGAGAAAAACTTTGATCTCTTAGAGGCAACGACATTGGTGGGTGCCTTCACTCTCCTCATAATTTGGGTCAATTTCGACGATGGAATCTTCAAATACCTCAAGCCCTAGCTCTATGATCAAGTTTTTCATAGGTGTTCCCAAGGCTAGAGCCTAGTAGGATCAATTTGACCCATCGAAGTAAAAAATATTGCCTAATCCTTTCCCCTCACATTGTCCAAGATAGGAACATCATTGGTTGTTAAATTCCATCCCCGAACCTAGGTTGGGTCCACTTGGCCCCATGTGGTCCCATTTGGTGTCAAAGGCCTCTCATCAAGGACCATTTGGGAATCCAAGTTCCCAAAGGATTTTAGGGATTGGTAACTTCCTTTATAAGTCTTATTCTTCTCCCTCAACCCTTCAATCCCCCTCCTCTCTCCCTAGAAGATCATGTCCCTTGCTTAAAAGGCAAGCATGTCCCACTCTATATTCTATCTTAGGGAAAGGGATTCTAGGGTCACTTCCCACCTATTCATTGACCTATAATATACGACTGACTTCCTAAACTACTAGGACTCCTCCCATCGGTGAAATTTCGTGAAGAGCAAGGAGCCTTAGTTATGGTGACAATGGGCTAAGCCTCCACCGTTTCCCTTGTCCTAGTTGTTTCCCTCTTAGGAACCCCTTTTAGGTCCACTACTAGTTTGAGTGGTAACAAGTTTTTCACAAATCCATTTGTGAACAACTCTTTGGTATGCCCACTTTTTCTATACTACGACTCCAAGATGAGAATTCTAGGGCTATGGAGGTTGCCCTTCTTCTCACTGAATCGATCCTCTACAATATAGTGAAATAGGGCTAGTTGGTTGGCCCACTTGACTGCTACTTTAGTCCTTCAAATTATGCACATCCTTAGGCCCTATACACCTGCCCTTCTACCAATCTTGTTGTCCTTCACAAGTACAAGAGTTAGGGTTCTTCTTTGACAGTCACCTAACAACCCTCCAACTATACTTGGACTAGCATCAATCTGCCCAACCATAGCCAATTATTTTTACTGATCTAGGGCTCGCAATATTTTCTTCATCTAGGGCTCTTCAAATCTTCCACATAACAATGGTTTGAGTCCTCTCAAAATCATTGTTCTTATGTATCGACAATTTGATCTTTGTTGTCCAATCTATGAATAAATCTGAACTGCTCCTCTTATCATCCTTCTAACAATCTGTAGATGACTGAACTAGGGTCACAAATCAACCTCTAATAGTCCATCGACTAATTTTTTATAGGTTGCTTAAGATATCTGTCTAAAAATCCATGGATAGTCCACCAAATCAACTCCTCAACATGTCAATCCATTCTTCACATGGCACATTTCTTCTGCATGCTCAATCTTCTGCTCAGGTTCCACCCTCCTTTGGATCTGCTATCTCCACACATACTGAATCTGCAAGCCATCTTCCAAATCTATGGTCTATATTTCAGAAATAAGCCTCGCTTTAAGGGTCACAACTGCTCTTATTCTACGCAATTTTTTCACAGTCTTAAGGGCATACCTTATGAACTAAACATGCTAGGTAACTAGGGAACTATACTTATGTACTTCTAATTGTTGTAGAACAAACCCTATCCACCCATAGAAAAAACCACGACTCTTGCCTCCATAAGAGACTCAACCTAACTCACATGGATCCATATATTTTGGGCATTTCTTTGACTGAATCTTGACATGAACTTCAAATCTCAATGTCAACCCTCAAACTAGGGTTAGCTCAGTCAATATTACGCCTGCGTCTACTTTTGTTTTGGCTCTAAATTACAGTGCAAGCCCTCCTCCATTTATGTTTATCTTTATAACCACTGCAAGACAAGATCGTATCAATCCTCTCTTCTATTTCATGTATAAAATCTAACCAACGGGATTCAATCTGATCTTGTAATGTACTAAAACAAGATATTGAATTTTTTCTACAAACACGATCACACAATCACATATAAGTAAGAGAAAGAAATTATCAATTACACAGCAAAATATGTATCTGGGGAAAGCAACTGCTCAAAACCCCTCTATCTCTATTGTGTATTAAGTCAAGGAATCACGAAACAATACAATGTTTAATCTCTCTTGAGATTCTCCAACACTCTGCCAATTGTCTCCTGCTGATCTAGGCAAAATTGGTCTAATACTTAGCCAATTCTTAGTCTTCCTTCAGCCTACCTTGCTCACGCAATTCCCATGGAATTATCTCCATATTAATTAGGAAAATCAACCTTCCTTGATTGTGCAATCCATCATGGCATCCCAATGAATTTATAATTGCACATGCGAAATTTTCTATAAATACAAATGATAGTTATGTTCCTCTAAACTGTGTTACAATAAGGATGAAGGGTCTTTTTATCATTTAAAAATAAGATAAAACCCTAACCCGAGGAGATGTAACACCAAGAGTTTATGGGCCCCGTTGGGGTTAGTTGGGAAGCCAACTTCCCGGGGTCGTAACTTGGTAATATGATCTTCGTTTGACGCACATGATACCTTGTTAGAAAGATCTCTCCGTGGACTACAACTGCTAATGCAATTTAAATGAAATCACCAAACCTTTCATGCCCAAAAAATTCTTTTTGGGGCCTCAAAACGGCTCGGGAAGTTCAGGACCCGAAAAATTGACAAAAATAGTAAATTGTGCTATAATTAAGGAAACTGAAAAACTAAAAGAGACAATGGCGAGGGCCCAAGTGGAATAGGCGGTGGCCAAAAATATCCACCTCAATCACCTTCAATCGATTTTTTTGAGATAACTCAATCATCATGACTTAGTTAACTGACACAAGTTGTTATGAGACGAAATTACAATTTATTGTCCAATTTATTTAAGGGAAAAATAAATAAGACGCCTCACATTCCTCATTCCTGGTACATCAAAATTCCTCACCGGTGTGGGTGCATTTTTTTTTGTCCTTTCTAGTTGCCAATTTCACTTTTTCTTGTTGCGAATTTCAACACTTCCTCTCAACAAGAAAGGAATTCAATCAATCCCCATCTGGTACCTTTGGAATGTTCTGCATGCTACACTTCTCTAGTGTTGTTTGCACCTGCAAATCCTGAAACTGAATAGCCTTCGAACAACTGAATCAGTATAATGCATCTGTCATCAGAGTCTTCTGGCTCCTGCTAGCTACTGCACCTGTCTAGTAGTGGATTCTATGCACTGTTGCTGACATCTACATCCGTGCCCTTTGAACTGTTGCTAACTTTGATTTGTGCTCTAGTATTTGACATCTGTCACTCTGATTTCTGTCTTGTTGAAATATGACTACATCAATCTAATTGATCCTTCCTACTACTATTGTACTGTAGGCTCCTCGTAGCCAGGTTCGATCCATGAGACACGCCATCTCAATGGACCTTGCCCAAATTTCTTATCTTGGGATTATTTCTACACATCACCCCACCTTACACCTCAAGGTATGGTTGCTCCCTCTTCCTATCTGGCTCAAAATTCCCCCCTCATGGAGGTCTCTGCTTGAGTGAATGCTTCCACTCGGTCTCCTCTCTAATTCTCCAATCGTGGCAGCTACTCCACAACCTTCTGAGACTGCTTCTCATGAGAATGCACGTTGAGAGGTAATTTATGCTCCCTCTAAACCACAAAGTCTCTAACTTCTGCCTTTCTCCTCAAAGATTTGCATGCATATGGTACCTCAAGTACATATAGGTTCTTGAATCATGCACAATGTAATTGTCCCGACGTTACAAAAAGTTTCTAAAAAAGAATTGATTTTAAATCGATGATATCTCCCTCATCCGAGATCTGATTCGACCAATTTTTTTTTTTTCTCCATTTGGGTAGATTTTCACAAGGATTCCAAATATTCTATTTGTTTTTTAAAATTTTACACCAAAATCTTCAGATATTCTCTGCAAACTCGTCGTCCAAAAAATTCCTGCTCTAATACCATGTAGAAAATCTAACCAGTGTGGGTGCATTAAACCATGCCAAATCATACCAAGGCATCTCAACATATCCCATACATGCTAATACTTTCCAAGCGCCAACACGTGCCAAGCGCCAATATGTGTCAGGGACTAGTGTTATGCATGTTATGAAGTGGAAGGGACTGTTGAAGAGTGCTAAGGTGTGCTAGAGAGTGATAATGCATGTTGATTAGTGTTAAGGATTACTAGGAAAAAACATTAAGGGGGCACTAGGTAAAAATTCATGGAAGCTAATGAATATGAGGAACGTGTGCCAGAGATTAGTGTTAATGAGTGTTAGTTGTCATGCCAAGGAGGGAGTGACAAGGTATGCTAAGAATTGGTAAGGCATGCTAGGGAATATCAAGGCATGTCAAGAATTCCCAAAGTGTGCTTGGGAGTTCCAGGGTGTGCTAATTATATAATGTGCCAATTAATAGTGCCAAGATATTCCAATACATGCTAGGTGCTAAGGATATTGTGGTGCAGGGTGCCAGGGTATGTCAATATGTATCGAGGCAACAAAAGGAAGAACCAATATTAAGAGGGTTAATAAGTCAGGACTTTATCTTTTTGAAAAGGGGCATGCTAGGCACACTAATAATAGGTCCCAATACATGCCAAGTGGCATTGTGTACCAAGTGCTAATGTATGTTAATGCATTCAACCAAGGTGTTCCAGGGCATGCTAGGGACTATATGCGGTATGCCAACACATGCTAGGAGAGTTCCATGTTGTGCTAGCGCATGCCACCATGTGCTTGGGCGTCAGTGTCATCACAATATGTTCTAGGTACAAATATGTTCCAAGACATGTGGGGTGCTAAGAAATGTTAGTGTGTGCCAAAGCATTAATTTAAGGTGTCCCAGATTGTTGAGGATTGTTAGGTCTTTCTCATTAATAGAATTGTCAAAACTTGATTATGTATTAAATAATATATTTCCTACACACAATAGTGGAACTTTATCTAAAGGGAATTTCCTAGATAATAAACTTAATAGATATGAATCATGTTTTGACTCATAGGAAATCTCTATTCGACTAGTCATTACTTGAGGGAAATGATACACACTAATTACTTCTACAAAAATTGACTGACCCTAACCACTATGGCCTTGGACATATTATAAAAAATACTCCACAATAATTATATTAAATCGTTAACTTTTGACAAAAAATATATTAACAGGCACGTAGCGTCATCAAAAACTCATTGTAATGATCAATGATGACGGGCATTTTTTGACTGTCACCAAAAGTAACAAAAAGAGCATTGGTGAGGGTCATTAAAATTTCGTCACTAGAAGTGTCACCAAAGAGAGAATTAGTGATGGGCCTTTAACGTCCCTCACCAAAAGTGTCATTGAAAATGTCTTTGGTGACGGACCATAACGGAGCATCACTATATACATTTACAGTGACGGTTTTTTAATGATCAATGATGATGGACATTTTTTGACCGTCACCAAAAGTAACAAAAAGAGCATTGGTGAGGGTCATTAAAAGTTCGTCACTAGAAATGTCACCAAAGAGAGAATTAGTGATGGGCCTTTAATGACCCTCACCAAAAGTGTCATTGAAAATGTCTTCGGTGACGGACCATAAAGGACCATCACTATATACACTTACAGTGACGGTTTTATAAGGACCGTCACCATATGTGACATTCGTGACGGACCTTAAAGGTCTGTGTCCCTTGGAAATGATGGATCTTCAAATTTTATAGGATCAAGTAATGTCACTCTTGGAAGCAAAGATGTTCTAGCCAAGAATGTTCTATTGGTTGAAAACATGAATCACAATCTGCTCAGTGTTGGACAAATGTGTGATCAAGGACACACAATACTATTCAACTCCACGAAATGTGAAATCAGGAAAGGCGTGTATGGTGAAATTGTGGCTACATCAAGTCGAGCTCCAAACGACATGTATGTTCTGGATGAAGCAACTAAAGCATGTCTAATAGCTAAAGAGGATGATACAATATTTGGTAGCAATGATGATCGACTAAGTAAGAATTTTGCTACAAAGGTGCAAAGTTATTTAGAGATGTCTTTGCTTGGTTGCAATTGAGCATTGACGACTCATCTAAGGATGTGGATCAAAGGTTGTACAGATCTATGCTTGGTAGTCTTCTATATGTAACAGTATCCCGACCAAATGTTATGCAAGCAGTTGGATAAGTAGCAAGATTCCAAGTAGCACCAAAAAAATTACATATTTAATATTCACTAGCATTGGAATATCTTTTCCAGAAGCTTGGGATTCTCCCAAGTTCTCATTAGATTTTCCTTTTTCAGAATATAAAGGGGGAGTGGAAATGTGTACAGGTCCGCAGGACGGTTGTGTTTAAGGGGGAGTTACCCTTTGCCATTGATGTCAAAGGGGGAGAAAATTTTGTGGGAAGAGGTGTCATGATCGTAGGGGGAGTACTTGTGTTGCCATCAATGCCAAAGGGGGAGATTGTTGATCAGCGGTTGTCATTGATGTCAACCCAAGAAACACTAGGGGCTAACCCAATATTGCATGGGAATTTTGACCTACCAAATTAATATATTTTGGGTCAATAATGATTTTTATGGTTTCTACTTGTCAATATGTTTACGTTGATATATGGCACAACATGTAATTCTTCACGGTTTGAGAGATATTCAGGTTTGAAGTTTGTACCCCTAGTTAGTGGGCTAAAAACCCATGGGGTTGGGGCATGAGTTATTGAAAAATCATAATTAATATTTTTTAGCTCCTAAAATCCCTCCCATGTTCACTTGTTGAAGCCCATCTCAACTTAAGCATTCATATAAATTGTGATCTTCATTTCCTCCTTATGCAAGGGATTCAGCTATCTGAAATAGGTCATCTTGGAATTTTCGCTCTAATTTTTTTTCTACAAAGGTTCAGAAGCAGAAATTTTTATGAGGTGAAGCCGAAATCTGGAGGAAGCTGCGGTAAAATTTTTAGATTAAGGTGCACAAAATTTTTGGAGATATGATCTGTGTAAGTCAGATTTTGCAGGCTCCTGAAATTCATCTCAAAGAAGTGACCTTGGTAAATTCGTCATAACTCTCTCTCTGAGTATGGGATTGGAATTCTGTAAAAATTTACAGATAGTGCACAGTCTGTAATTTTTTTTTCTATCAATTTTAGAAACAAATGAAGAAACAATGACACGTGGCATGCCGTACAAGTGCGCTCTGCTGAAATAGTCCATAATTAGGGCATTGTGAGAGATTGGGTAAAACTCTCTCTTCAAGAATCCAAATTGGGTTAGACCTATGGAATTGGAAAGAAGACTCGGAGGAATACTACAAGACCTAAAATCAGATATTGAGGATCTGAAATAACAGAGATACACCATATTCAATATTGAGCTCCTAGAAGGCAAGAAAAAGCTAGATCATGTGTTGTCAAGGATTGCAAAGGACCAGACTTTCTACGACAGAAAAGAAAAAAAAGGTGCAGAAAAGGGTAGCATGATAAGAGCAGCAACCAAGGTGCATAACAGCAGCAAGAAGTTCATCATATGAATTCTTCAAGTGGGCAACACTGCATACAATCATTGTAAAGGTATCATTATACTTAGTCATTATAAATACATTATCGTACAAATTGTACTAGTGTCTATCTGCCAATGGTTGAAGAGGCAGTGTTGGGAGGTCTAGGATCATCATTAGGTGGTTGTGTCAAAGTTGTGGTTATGGTCTCGTATATCTTCTTCTTCTACATCATTCTATGTCATTGTAAAGTGGACCATTTTCCCTAGTACGGGAGTCCATTCTTCTTTTATTCTTCTATAACATGGTAGGTGGTGGTAGGGTGAGTTGTAGCTCATTGGGTGTTGGGGCATCCATTCAGTGACTACTAAAGAATCTCGGGCGTGGGAGAATCCATCCAGTGGGAGCTGGATAAGAATGCTTTTCTAGATTCTAGGAAGTTGGAGCTTTATTTTCAATTGGAGTTGAATATTAAAGAATTATTAGAAAATCATTAGGTGGTTTTTGTCCCAGAGTGGGCTTCCACCTTAAAAAATGTGTGCATTTGTGTTCCTCTTGTTTAATGTTATCATTGTACAAACACTGATAATAATTGAAGATTAATTAATTCTCTAATTGAAAGGAACACTGATTCAGCCCCCCCTCTCAGTATTTCCAACAGTTCTTGAATGTTATTTTCATTACGTACTCAGTAGAGTTAGACTAGGAAAGTTTATGGTTTGCCCTGTCTTCTAGTTTCTTTCTTCAAAGGTAATTCTGAAAGTTTCCCTAAGAGTATGCTGAAAGCAGTTTAGATTTAAAAGTATCTTATCTTATCTTAGGCTACGCTCTATTTTTCTTATCTGTTTTCATCCCTTCTTAAAGTAATTATGTGGATTACTGGATTGTTTGTCTAATGAGTTAGCTTTAATACGAACTTTTCCAAATAATTCTATGGTTAGCCCTGTCCTTTGGTTGGTTTTAAATAGTTACTCAAAAGGATTTTCTTGTTTGGAAAGACTGATAAATCCTAGTTGAAATTATTGTCTTTTTCCACCCCCTTCAACACTTTTATTGTTCCATTCCATCATTTTATCTAAAAGATCTTGTGATATATATGACTTGCCCCTTGGACCACTCTTGAAATTGTTACACAATTAAACCCTTTTATGACTCCATAGCCCAATGGACTAAAAACCAGCGTTATATCTATCCTATCAGCCAAAGTTTGTTTTGATTGCTTGCAACTTCACACCTTTGAAACTCTTTCATTTTAGGACTTTCCACTCAACTAAAAATCATGCTCAACCATCCAAAACCAAACAAAAACCCTTGTTCTTAATAACTATCCTAATATCATACCCAAAAGCCTTAAAGATAAATCAATCTTTGCAATTATAGAGAGATCCCTCTCTGGATTCAAGAGGGCTAGATCCTAGAATCCCAAAGTGGTTCAAGTGTTCTCCCTGCAGCTTCGGTCTCACCAATCTGCTGAAATTACAGGGAGCTAAAATTTTTGGTGACTCCGCTGGGGAATTTTGATTGTTTTTCATCCTAGATATACCTTTAAAGATATCAGAAAAAACCTTGTTTCAAGAACATTGTTCAGTGAGTACAAGTAGCCCTCTTCAAGCACTACCAAAAAAATGGTAATCATGATAAAACTTATTTGAATTAGTGACAAACTAAGGAAACCTTAGGATTCTCATAAGAGCTTATCAACCTTGAAGGATCAGCTAGCTTAGCCATAAGAGTAGACTTTCGTTATCTCATCACCGTAGCTAAGTGTTGGAACAGATTTAGGACACTCTTAGAACCCATAGGACTGAAACAACTCAGAAAACCCAAAACTATTTCAGATTGGTATTCAAATAAACATGGTGGTGGACCATAAAACCTTTTACCTCCACAAGAGCTAAAAATTTCCACCTGGTGACTCCAAAATCCTAAACAGACCTTAAGGCTCCACTGGGAAGACCCATTATCATCATAAAACATCATTTAAACTCAGTTAGAGGACTTTAGGATTAAAAGTTTTCTTGTTTAAAAGATCAGTTAGCCTCTTAAATATTGTCATATTGGTTAAAATTTTCTTGTTCAGTAGGCTCTGAAAAACACAGCATAGTGGCTGCTAAAAAGATTCATACTAGAGCCAACCCTGACCCTAACCCTCTTGAGATAGTTGACAACCCTGAAAGAATCCTTAGGAAGTATCTTGAGGTTAAATATTCAACTGTTTTTAGATCACCCCTTAGAGCTAATTTTGTTCCTGAAAACCTTGCAGCTCTACAAGAATCACAAGTTGACTTAAGAAACCCATTTAGAACTAGGTCGCTTGATGATTTAGATCAGTTAGGTTCAGAGTCTTCACTTTCATCCCCAGATAGAAGTGAACATCCTGGTAGTAGAGAAACTACACCACCCTATTTTCATTTCCTTCACAATTTAGGTGTCTCTCATCCAATATCAGCTCAATAATCTATTGATGGTCCATCCACATCTGTTCTTCATACATCCACTATCCAAACCACTCCATTCCAACCCACTTTCCATTTTGTTAATCCACCTCTTGTAAATCCACCTCCACCCCCCATCATGGAAACATGGTATGCCCCTCTAGTCCTTCCTTTGCCCTTAGTTAATCTTCCATAGGACTATCAGTCCAAGATACCATTGTATGATGCCAGTAATGCTACTAGTACTTCACAACATGTGGATAAGATGAATGACTACTTTGACAGAAATGAGATCGATGACGAAACTCTCAAACTTAGACTATTTGCTCAGAGTTTAGGGGGAGAATTAAGAAAATGGTTCAAAGGCTTAACCCCTCACAGTATTAATGATCTCCAAGCCTTCCATCAGTTATTCTTAAATAAATGGGAAGTAAAGAAAAACCCTCTCCAAATACTTTCAAACTACGAGAATCTCCACAGAAAAACTGGGGAAAGTGTACAAGCTTATTGCACTAGGTTTAACAGTGATTACAATGCACTTCCCCCAAACTTAAAACCTCCACAAGGTTTAGCTTTAAACAAGTTTCCAGAAGGATTCGATCCTGAAACGGCCTATTAGCTGAGAGAGAGAGATCCTTTAACTCTTGAAGATATGAAAAAAGGATCTCTTGATGTGGAAGTTAATTTAATGGAGAAAAGAGCAAGAATGAAGAATGAGAAGAAAGTATCCTTTATATAGGAATCTACACCTACCACATCTAGATAAAAGATGGAAAGGATGATGGAAGAGATGATGAAAAAGATGAGCATACTTGAGAGAGCACAAGCTAGTCAAAACCAAACAGCTCCTCAAAACAGAAATCAAAACCAAAACCAGAATTTTAGAAGAAACCAGCCTCAAAGCAGACCAAGGGAGGATGATCAACAGATCACTCCTCCTTTTCATCAAAACTATGTAAGTGAGGTTGAAGAAACAATAGAACAAACAAAGGATGATGATATAAAAATGTTGGGAGTAGATAATGATGAATTTGAAGTTCATTACAATAGGAAACAAGGTCTATATACACCCTATGATGACAGGAGAGCAGAAGATGAATTTTATTATCAAGAAATGGAAAATTTCATCATAGAAAACACAAAGGAATATGACCTTAGGAGTAAAAGCAGTCAAGAAACTCCCAAAACTAAAACCTCTGAAAAATATGCACAAAACAACACTGTAAATAAACCCAAAGTTACAAAACAGAAGGACAAAACAATGACTGGAAATTCTGGTAAAGGTAAAGAGAAAAGCACTCAAAACAATGAAAAACAGAGTGCAACCCTTAGTAGCGTTAGCACCTCAGCTAGTGCTCTTGTTAAAACAATTTTGACAAATGTAAATAGAGGAAATCAAAAAACTGATTTTGCTGATAGAGTGGCAGTTAATAAGGCTGAAACAAGCGCTTCAAAGAATCATATGCCTTTTAGTTTGGAGCAAGAAATTGCCAGAATCAAGATCTCTGTTCCTCTCACTGAATTAGCCACCCAAAATGTATATAGGTCCCAAATTTTGAAGGCTTTTAACATAGAAGAGAATAATGACACTGTCAGTCTTAATGATGACCAACCAGAGCTTATATTTGTTCCTAAGATTGAGGGTGGATATCAAGAAGGACCAGTTCCTCCTTTTTATGTTAGATTAAATGTTCATGACATGATTTTGCACAACGCTATGCATGATTCAGGGCCCTCTCACAATTTAATGCCCAAAGCTGTAATGGAGAGCCTAGGCCTTGAAATCACCAGACCTTACAAAGATCTTTACTCCTTCAACTCAAGAAGAGTGAAATGTTTAGGATTAATCAAAGATCTATGTGTCAACTTAGCACAAATTCTAGCAAAATGTTTAGTCATGGATATTGTGGTGGCTGATGTACCCCAAAAATATGTTATGCTATTATCATGAATATCTTGGGGAGCTAAGTTACAAGGAACTATGGAGATGGACATGACATATGCGACCATCCCTGTTTTTAATCAAACAAGAAGACTTTACAGGGAGTCTCATATGCAATACATGGTTACTAGCCAAGAGAGACCACAAAACTCTCCCCTTTATGCTGTAAAAACAGACCTTGATTCATTTATCATTTTTAACGATGAAGCATTCACTAAAAAAGTGACCTTAACTGATTTTATGGCAGACAGAGAGGAGGAGGAAGACAACACAGAAGTGTCAAAACAGTTTGCTAAACTCGAAAACTACAACAAACAAAACACAAGTCTAGAGCTACAAATCATTCATCCATTAATTTTAAACCTTGAGAGTCAAGAAAGCAATCCTCAACTCAATGAAAAACCTGAGGAATTGAAACAAATTCAACATAGTGCTGATCTTCAAGAACAATCTGAAAGCACATTAGTTGAAGAGGATAGTAACCAAACTACTGAACCTGAAACTAGTCCTCTTTGGAGTATGAACTTCGATGGGTCTTACACTAGGGGCAATGCTGGTGCAGACGTCTAGATACGTAACACTGAGAACAACCACATGGAAGGCCATTCCTACATATTAAATTTTTAGTGCTCGAATAACATAGCAGAATACGAATCCCTTCTTTTAGGCTTACACCTGTTGAAGAAATTAGGAGCCAAGATAATTAAAGTGCATGGGGATTCAGAGTTAATCATTAGGCAAGTAAATGGGGAATACAACGCTAAACACCCCAGACTTAGAGCCTATAGGAATGATGTCATGGATTTCTTGAAAACTTTTGAGGAATCCCAACTTATTTTTGTCCCAAGAGAAAAGAATATCATGGCCCACAATTTAGCTTTCGCTGCTAGAACATGTTTAAAACCATATGAAACCAAACAATGCACAACTCAGATTAAATTCAGACCAGCTGTCCCTGATAACGAGAAATATTGGCAAGTGTTTTATGGAGACAAACAAATAGAAGACTTCTTGTAGTCCAAAAATGAATTTGAACTACCAAGTTCAGATTTAGACTATGAAACAGACTCTCTTAGTGAAGAAAATATACTTGATGAAGAAGAAAACTCTCCAAATATTGCTGATATAAATCTGTTGTCTAACAAAATTGAAAACACAACAGAAATGACTGCAGAGTTAGAAACAGAAGAGTTAGAAACTTTGCAGTCTAAAAATCAAAGTTTTCCCAAAGGTCTGGTCCCCTTAGAAGAATTGTTTGATTTCAATGACATTGCCAAGAAACCAAAGTTGGAGCCTGTGGAAATTGAATTTGAAGAGTGTAATATAGGAAATGAACTAAAAACAAAGATGATCAAACTGTCTAGAACTTTACCAGCTCACATCAAACTAAAATACATAGAGTTGTTTAAAGAATTTTCTGATTTTTTTATGTGGATTTATGAGGATCTGAAATCCTATGACACTGAGATAATTCAGCACAAGATACCTCTCAAGGAAAATAAAAAGCCATTTAAACAAAAATTGCACAGAATAAACCCTGTTTATATACCTTTGGTTGAGAAGGAAATCAAGAAAACGTATCAAGCTAGTATTATTGTCCCTATTAGATATTCAAAGTGGGTGTCTAATCTAGTGTCAGTTAGGAAGAAAACAGGAGATATTAGGCTTTGTATAGACTTTAGAGACTTAAACAAAGCCTCATTGAAGGAAAACTACCCTTAAACCAAGATGGATCATATTTTACAAAGGGTAGTTGGTTCTAAAAGAATTTCTTTGCTATATGGCTACTCAAGATATAATTAGATTTTAGTACATCCTGATGACCAACTAAAGACAACTTTTACTACACCTTGGGGCAATTTCATGTATGTGAAAATGCCCTTTGGTTTAATGAATGTTGGTGCTACTTTTCAGAGAGCCATGGATATTTCATTCTCAGAAGAATTGGGCTACTTCATCATTATTTACCTTGATGATGTCACTGTTTTTTCCAAGACAGATGAAGAACACTTGAGAAAAGTATTCGAGAAATGCAGAAAGTTTGGGATATCTTTAAATCCAAATAAAACACTATTTGGTCTCCAAGAAGGTAAAATTCTTGGGCACATCATATCAGAAGAGGGGATAAAGATAGACCCAAAGAGGATTGAGGCTATATTGCAAATCACTCATCCTCGAAACTTCAAGGAACTTCAATCCTTCATTGGAAAGATTAATTTCTTGATAAGGTTCATACCCAAATTGGTTGAACTCCTTAGAAACATTACAAACATGCTAAAGAAGGAACAAGGAGTTAAGTGGACCTTGGAAGCAAAGAAATCCTTTGAACTGGTAAAACAAGCATTAACCAAAACGCCAGTTCTAATAAGTCCTGTTTTTTCAAAAAAATATATATATTTTTTCATTTTCATCAAAACATACAATAGTTGTTGTCCTATTGTAGAAAAATCCACAAGGACAAGAGCAGCCCATTGCATTCTTTAGCAAGGCATTGAGAGATGCTCCTCTGAAGTACAACATTATGGAAAAGCAAGCCTTTGCCTTAGTCAAAGCCTTAAAAGACTTCAAAGTTTACATTTTACACTCCCATGTAATTGCATTTGTGCCTAACTCATTTGTTAAAGACATTCTAACACAGGACCCAGATGGAAAGAGAGGTAAGTGGATAGCTGTGATACTTGAATATGATTTAGAGATCAAGCCCACTAAACTCATTAAAGGCCAAGGTCTAGCTAGATTAATGGCTGAATCAAATTTTGAAGTTCTTGATATAAATATGATAAATGTTTTAGATGAACAAGAGGAATTGTCAACTCCCATTGTTGAAGACCATTTTATGAATTCCTCTTGGTATGCTGATATTCTATATGTTTTGCTTAATTTGGATACACCTCCTGGTTTATCAAAAACAAAGGCAAGGTTCTTAAAGTTAAAATTTGTAAACTACTGCATTATAGATAAATGTCTTTATTGGAAAAATGAAAGTGGGTTATTTCTTAAATGTTTTCCTGAGAATTATGAAAAGAAGGTTAAGCACGAGCTCCATGAAGGAGAATGTGGAGGCCACCTCTACTAGAAGACAACAACCAACAAAATCCTTAGATCTGGTTACTATTGGCCCACCCTATTTTTAGATGTACACAAGATGATAATTTCCTGTCATAAATGCCAACTTTTTGAAGGCAAAAGAAAGTTGCTACCCTTACCTATGCATCCAATCACTGTTGAAGCTCCTTTTCAACAGTGGGGACTTGACTTCATAGGAGAAATCCATCCACCCTTATCTGCCCAACATAGATGGATTCTCATTGCAACAGACTACTTTACCAAATGGATAGAAGCCATCCCTTCTAGGCAAGCCAATTACTCTGTCATCATAAAATTCATTTAGACTCACATCCTCTCTAGATTTGGCTTTCCTAGGAAGATCATCACTGATAATGCTGCAGCATTTGGATCCAAGAAGATGGTTGAATTATTCCACAAATATCAGATAACATTGGGTCATTCTACTGCTTATTACCTTCAAGGTAATGGGCTAGCAGAATCCTCAAACAAGAGTTTGGTGAACATAATCAAGAAGTTGCTGGAGGACAATAAGAATTCTTGGCACACAAAGCTAGTACATGCACTATGGGCTGACAGATTGACACTTAAGAAATCTATTAGAATATCACCCTACCAGCTTGTGTATAAAATTGATGCAATTTTTCCAACCAGCCTTGGTGTACCAGTTATGAAGCTGATCCAAGAGGTACAGTCTGAAGACAATGACATAATCTGAAGAATTAATCAGACTATACATCTTCAACAAACCAGGGAGGAGGTCTACAAACAGAGCATTACAAAAACAAGAGAGCATCAAGAAGCTTTTTGATAGAAGGACAAAGGCCAGTAATTTCAATGCTGGTGACAAAGTTTTAAAGTGGGACTCAAGGAGAGAAGACAAAGGCAAGCATGCAAAATTTGATAACTTATGGCTTGGTCCTTATCTCATTCATTCTATTGCTTTTAAATGCTTAATTCTTGCAGGAATTGAATGGAGCTGAACTGTTTTAGGGTCTTGTCAATGGAAGGATGCTCAAAAATTATTTCTCTTGATCCTATCATGTTTGGAAGCCTTTTTATCTTTTTTCTCATTATAAATATTTCATCCATCATTGCATTCAAAGTTAGAAAAATAAAAAATACAAAAACAATAGAAGAAAGACAAAAGAGGGAAGATTGTAAAAGCAAGAAAGGTATAGCCCCATACCCAAAAATAGAAACAAAATCTGAAAGTGTGCAAGCTTAAATGCCACTCCTAAGAAACACACTCCTATTTAGTCATAAATACTAATCATGACTAATTAATTTTAAATTTACTGCTGATAGGTTAGTGAATCAGATTTGCCAAACAACTTAATCTTGGCTTATCAATTAGGAAGATTAGGATAGATAAATAAAGGTTCAAACAAGCTCAAAATCTGAACCTAAGTTTCCAAAATAAGAATGACCCTAATCTATTTAAATCATGAGTCAAAGACAGAAGCAGACTGGTTCTAATAAACTCAAAACTTGAACCAAATAACAAGGAAAAAGCAGCTCAAACAAGTCTAAAAACAGAGCTGAAGAAAAGAGAAAGGTTGTGCTAGAACTTTCATATCTTAAGCCTTCACCATTTTGATTTAATTTTCTGAAAAATAATAATCTATGTGCAGCTTGCTTTTATGCCATAGATCAGCAACAAGTTAGACTGTTCAATCATGACTTGTATGCTTTTAAATTTCTTTTTTAGAGACTAGTGAATAAAAATCTGTTAGACAACCTAATCCTAACAGATAGTAGTTAGGTAGAGAAGCTTATGAACTCAACTGTTTAATCTGAGTTCATGGAGAAATAAGAAGTAGACTTGGATTAGTTTTATGCTTTCAAAAGAATAAAATGCTTGTAAAGAGTTTTCCAATCCAAATGCACTCTGAAAGAAGAAAAAATGTTAGATCAGTAGGATTGGGTAGGTAGAAAGCTTGTTCTGATAGAGTTCCATTGTTTTTCATGGCTGCTAACATTATCAGAACAAAAGAAGATCATCCAAGTAAATAAATTTTCAGCCCAATGGATGAGGCATTGATCAACCCCCCAGAGAATTCAAGTCTGAAGTTCTTGACACCTTCAAGAAGGTGTCATCTCCATGTGGAGCCACTGTTAGCCACCTATAAAATTTGTCATATCAAATTGTGGATAATTCATTTGTTAAGCCTTCAAGAAACAATTCTATTGCCAAATTGTTAGTTCTTTAAGTCTTGTGAAGATGACTTATCCTTAAGTTAATCTTCATTGTTGTTTCCCTCTCAATTCTGAAAATCTGTTGTTTTCCTGAAGAAAAGATTGCTGCAAAAGCTCCATTTTTTCCTCATTTTACCCCTCCTTTCACTCATTATTAACCTTTATTTTTATCCCATTTTTCCCCATGAAATTCCTCTATTTTCCATTATTTCCCTTCTTCCCTTCATAAATCCCCTTTTATAAGCTTTAAAACTCCTTTTTAAACCTTACCGAAACCCTCAAAATCCTTTGAAAATCCTTGAAAATTCATAAAAAACCCATTTTTTCATTATAGGCCTAAGCCCCTTTGGGCTAATCCCTAAACCACTTCCCCAACATATACCCACGCCTAGGACCAAGAGTTAAAGTCCCGAAGTACTTATCGCAATCGGAACTTCCGACAAGCGCATTTCTTTTGTTATTTAAAAACTCCCGATGCGATTGGCCCCTTTGTTATAAACCCCCGACCTCCACTTCCTTTCATATAACCCGAAAGCCCCACAAATCGGGTGCCAAACATATAAATAAACCCTCCCCAAAGCCATTTTCCCTTTGTATTTTATTTAAAACCCCATTTTTCATATTATAATGTAACCCGCTGGTGCATTGGTCGAAACGAATCCTGACCGTTGATCTTAAACCAATCAACGCTCGGCAAAATCTCGCATCGAAGATTTCATTGGGTGCGTTTGAATATTTTATTACCACCTCCCGATTGGTGATCTCCCAATGGCTTCTCAGCCATTGATCTCCCCTACCAGGCTCAGATCCGATGGCCCACATTGCTATTTTTCATAAGCCCATCCCTCCGTAATTTGGACCTCTGATTCATTCCTCGCCATTGATCTGGCCCTCAGATCAACAGTCCACATACAATCGCATCGGCCCCCTTTCCTCTCCCCCCTCCGATCGCAATCTTCTGATTGCATCTGGGTCGTCCATACAATAAGATCTGACGGTCCAGATCATTTCTCCCTTACCTTTGTTATTTTTTGAGCCCCGTTGTATAAAGTTTTAAATGGATCTCCTCACATTGAACCATTCTCCGCTTACCTCTCACCTCATATTTATTTCAGTAACCCACAGATCAAATCTGAGCCGTTGATCTGTTTCATCTTACAGCCCATATTTATCCCGATAGGCCCAACCCTTTTGGGTCCTACCCCTCCCAGATCAGATCTCTACCATTCATTCCTATGATCTGACGGTCCAGATCAAAACCGCCTTGGCACTGCCCCACCTTCTTCCGCCCGTGCAACTTGTGTTATCACGCTCTCACCTCAATCGTTGGATCTATTCGTCTGAGATCTAACGGCCAAGACCCCATATCACACAATTTTAAAGCCCGAAAGTTAATTCTCCAAAGTTACGCGATATGTGCGGTTTTAAAAGGCCACGTGTCGTCCAGTAACGCATATCGCGTTCAAAAAGGTAAAACTGCCTTTCCTCCATTTTCTCGTGCAAAAACAGTGGTTTCTATAGCCAAAACCAATTTAACCCATTTGTATTGCATTCCATCGCATTTATTCTTCGTCATTGATCTCTGCAGATCAACGGTTCCCGTTTAATCTCACTCTCAGTTCATCATCCTCCGCCATCCTCCAAGGGATTTCATATTCATTCTCAGTCGTTGATCTCTGTGGTCGATCTAATCCGACGACCCAGAATTCTTCAGAAGCCCCAATTTTCACTTTAGCCCTTTTTTAACTCCACCAAAGGTTTTCACTCATTTTTCTTCGCACTTTCCTTTTTCTGCTATAATGTGGCCCCTTCTACATAATATTTTCCTGATTGATCTCAACCATTGATCTCTGCGGATCAACGGATCTGAATTAATCTCTCCACCGTTTTTTCAAACCGCCTCCCATATGACCCCTGCAAAGCAATCCTCGCTGTTGGATGCTTTCATCCAATAGCTGCGATCTAACCCCAGCCTCCAAAGCAGTTAAACCCAAATACGCAGGATTTTCTTAACTTTTTCTTATTTGTGAAGGTTTTAATGGTTGTTTCCATTATGTTAAAAGAAAATCAAAGGCCGGGGATGATGATCCCCCATGCCTTTGTTCATAAAAGAAATCATTCTACGGGGTTCAACACCATGTTTCATTAGTCCCTCATGAGAACTGATGCCATTTTAAAACCCTTTGCGTGCCTGTACATCAACAAGACACAGCAAAGCTAAATCAAACAGAGAGTATCAATGTTGAAAGATCCAGTCACGGCAGAGATGAAGAATTTAAGACTGTTTACACAGTTTTGAGGGATTATGGCCTAAATCGACTAATTAAAGCCTAATCCACTCAATTAAATGCAATTTGAAGAACAAAAGATATGATTTAGGCATAATTAAGCCTAACACACAGAGTTAAAGAAAATTAACAGTGTTTAAAGAAAAACAATAAATATCTATCAGTCCCAGAAAGCCTCCACTGCCACATCAGAGGCTAATTGAATCCTCTCATCTGCCAAGATACACCTACAGTCTCAAAGCATTCAAAGGAGGCAGAGTTATTGCCTCAGTCAGTGATATTTTCCTCAATACAGCTGAACAGTTAATTCAGCCAAAGGAACTTATAGTAAACTGTTAGCAGAGTTATTACAAAGATGAAAAAGAGTTCTAAATTCAACAAAATCTGCTAAGAAGATCGAACACTTAACACAAACCCATTAATACAGAGGACATATCTGTAATCTTCTCCATTGAGCCCCTCAAAGGCCGAAAAGCATTAAAATGTATTAATTGAACTTGTAGATCTTTTCTCTCATCCACCTCCTCATTTTCCTATAAAATCTTCTTGAGGAGCTCACTGTAAAGGGTTGGTTGCAGAACTTTGATGTAATACTTGTGCTCAAAAATTTCTACATGTAAATAGTGTTCAGAGGCTCTTGAAGCTCTGTTTGTGATCAAATAAGTTAGGCTGAGAAGAGAAGATGATTGTTGAACTGAAACATTGGACTTGAAGAATGTAACTGGATTGACATCAATATACAAGTTGATTCTTGGGATCCTGGTCTATATCATTGGTGAAGTGCTTCTTTCTGTGTTATTTTTTTCCTTTCGTGTATGCCATTTTTTCCACTTATTCTTTGATAAAGAACAACAAGCATGGAGTTAGGATTTACTGTTTACAGTACCATTCTCTGACTGATAAGCTTTATCTCAATGTTTTCCTCCAAATTGTGTGTTTAAGAATGACTTAAGTTAAGTGTAAACATTATCAAGGAATGTTGGTTTGCCCCTGCCTTGATGTGAAAATCTTGAAGGGAAGTTCTTGAATTTTATTTTCATTACGTACTCAGTAGAGTTAGACTAGGAAAGTTTATGGTTTTCCCTGTCTTCTAGTTTCTTTCTTCAAAGGTAATTCTGAAAGTTTCCCTAAGAGTATGCTGAAAGCAGTTTAGATTTAAAAGTATATTATCTGATCTTAGTCTACACTCTGTTTTTCTTATCTGTTTTCATCCCTTCTGAAAGTAATTATGTGGATTACTGGATTGTTTGTCTAATGAGTTAGCTTTAATACGAACTTGTCCAAAGAAATATATGGTTAGCCCTGTCCTTTGGTTGGTTTTGAACAGTTACTTAAAATGCTTTTCTTGTTTGGAAATATTGATAAATCCTAGTTGAAATTATTGTCTTTTTCCACCCCTTCAACACTTTTATTGTTCCATTCCATCATTTTATCTAAAAGATATTGCGATATAGATGACTTGCCCCTTGGACCACTCTTGAAATTGTTGCACAATTAAACCCTTTTATAACTCCATAGCCCAATGGACTAAAAACCAACGTTATATCTATCCTATCAGCCAAAGTTTGTTTTGATTGCTTGCAACTTCACACCTTTGAAACTCTTTCATTTTAGGACTTTCCACTCAACTAAAAATCATGCTCAAGCATCCAAAACCAAACAAAAACCCTTGTTCTTAATAACTAGCCTAATATGATACCCAAAATCCTTAAATATAAATCAATCTTTGCACTTATAGAGAGATCCCTCTCTGGATTCAAGAGGGCTAGATCCTAGAATCCCAAATTCGTTCAAGTGTTCTCCCTGCAGCTTCGATCTCACCAATCTGATGAAATTACATGGAGCTAACAACTAGTGTGAAGCATGCTTTCCAATGGAGAGGCAAGCAACAGAAATCTTTTGAGTCTTTGAAAGAGAAGATAAGTTTAGCTCCTGTTCTTGCATTACTCGACTTGAGACAACCATTCAAGATTCAGAAAGATGCAAGCGATTACGCAATGGGTGCAGTTCTCTTACAGCATGGTAAGTGTTTGGTCAATTTAGTGTGTCCTAAATTGCTACATTAATTTATCAATCCAGGATTCGTAAGCTGATGAAGTGTGGCGCACTATATGTGCAAGATAACCTATTTCTTACATTTTTGTCGTTTTTGGTTTTCTAATGTAAGATGGAAATTCTAAAATAAAAACAAGTATGGTTATGATTGTTCAAGGCAATGATATCCTTTATAATGATTTACCAACTTCAAACTTAAAAAGGAATTTGAAACATGCAATGACAAAACTTGAAAGGAAATGAAAATGTGCTGCTAGCCTAATAAATCAAAACAGTGAACTATTGAGCATGAAAACCAAACTATCCTTGCTGTTGTCTAAACACAAAAGAAACTATGCTTAAAGAAATCCAAAATTGCAACAAAGTAAATCTAAATCAAATTACATCAACTTATATTCTGATCCCTCGCCATTAGTCCAGCTATGGCTTTCGGAGGTAACCATAAACAACTTGAGCAATCTGATATCTATTTTGCAGAAAGTAAACTAATATCAAACTACACACTCATACTTCAATCCCTCACCGTCAGTCCAGTTGTGGCTTTCGGAGGTAACTGAAAATGACATGAGCAATTTAATATATCTAACTTGCAGAAAGTAAACTAGTATCAAACTACACACTCATACTTCAATCCCTCACCATCAGTCCAGCTGTGGATTTCGGAGGTAACTGAAAATGACATGAGAAATTTAATATATCTAACTTGCAGAAAGTAAACTAATATCAAACTACACACTCATACTTCAATCCCTCACCATCAGTCCAGCAGTGGCTTTCGGAGGTAACTAAAAATGACATGAGCAATTTAATATATCTAAATCTAACTACTGAAGCAAATGAGCAAGACTGAAATAAACAAAGCAGTACTGAAATTAAACAGAAACTAAGAAAAGTAAATTAGCAGCAGAACAATATTAATTCCATGTCATTAGTCAAAAGGTTATGCAAATGCCTGGGCTGCCTATTTGTAATCTAAAACAGGAACACTGATCAGTTAACAACAACATAAAACATGAAAGATTATGGACAGAAGTAATATGTAAAGCATGAAAGATTATAAACAGAGATAAAGCATAAATACCATGAAAGATGTAATGTATAAACACATGAATGACTTATGGCACAATGAGCTTAAAGAAGTAAAACAAGAACTATACAATAATGCACAAAACCTCAGCGTGTGCAGGGGCCCTCTGCACCAGCCTTCAAATACGAATTATGCTTGGAAACAGAGTCTTCTTATATATTAAAATGCAGTCATAACAGAGAGATGATATTACGGCACAGTGGCAACGCAATTACATTATAGAGCTATCTGGAGGCTAATCTAATATGCGTATGCAAACGCATTATTTATAACAAAGGTAATATAACTAATTCCCTAAATTTTGTGCTGATAGAAACACGAAAACCATCACGTCCAAAGATCTAGGATCATGACCGCGTTGAGGAGTAAATCTATGAAGAGTGGATGTTGGATTCAGCTTATGGAGCTGTGTACAGGTGTTGATGTGTCTCCCGTAACTCAGAAACGGCCATACAAATCTTCACGTGCTGAGAAACAGAGTCATGTCACCGTGGGACTCTACGGTTGACTTCCACTTGGCCACCTTTGACCACATCCTCCTTAGGTGAATTTTCCCAAGCCAATAGGACACGATCCATGTCCACATCATTTCTAACTTGCCCATGTGGCTCGTTTTACCTGAAGACACTTGTAACATAGACTTTCACAAAATGGCTGCGGAAAGTTGCAGCAGCTGCGGAAAGTGGCAAGATTCCGCAGCTAAATGAGAAAAAATCTAAATCAAACAGCAGACACAAAATATAGTTAAAAACCATTTTAGATGCTCTTTTACAATTAATATACAATGATATTGACAACTTGGAAGGTTCAGGTGAATGAAAAAGGTCTAGAAAGGTGTATAGGAAAGATGCAGATTTGAGACCCAACATACCCCCACTGTGAAGGTGTTGCATGTCCTCATGCAACCAAAATTTTGATAATCCTTCTTCAGTTCATATACCTTGACACTTCAGCCAGTACATCCAATCCTCTCCTCCTCTTCCTTGGTGCTACTAACATCCTGGGCTTCTTCATTAAGCATCTGAATTTGATATTAACCAGTGCTCTGCTTAACTTCTGGCATTTCTTTTTCAATTTCCTATTCTTCTTCTGCCATATTCCCAGATGTAGCATGGTATTATCATGAATTATTTTGTCCAATTTGCCTTGTTCCTTCAATGCCTCATTTTCATTTTTAATGTGTTTATTTAAAAGCTCTAGCTCAAAGACTTCTTGTTTTAGTGATTGGACTAGATCATCTTGTACTGTGTGAGGCTGAGTGGACGAAGTACTGGGACTCGTAGCTGCTCTTTCTAAAGATTCTATATAATCATATACTTCTTGTTGCTTTGGGTCTATATCAGGTGTCGTTTTTATTGGGCTATCCCCAAAATGCCGTGGAGGAGAGTTGTCTTCAAAATCTGGCTGAGAAGGACTCACATTAACATCTGGCTGAGAATGGGATGGACTATGTTCAATGTCTGACTAAGAATGAAATGAACCAGGTTCACTGACTGACTGAGAGTGAGATGGACTATGGTCAGCTGGGGATTGTTCAGATGTTTCTTCTCCTAAATCAATAAAATGAGGTCCCTTCGTTTGCGTTTTCCTCAACTTCCCCTTAAGTCTGGAACTTCTTCTCACACGCTGTGGACCACTATCTTTTTGCTTTTGTTTCCCTTTCTCTTTCTTCTTGGCTATAGATAACTGCTCTTGAAGATGAACCAATCTCTCAGATAACACTTGATGATATTCTTCGGAAGAAGGGGTTTGATGCATAGCCTCAATACTTTTTCTCTCTTTTGATGTTATTGGCTTTTTACCCTTGGTTTCTCTCTTCTTCCTTTTTGACAGTCTCTCTTCCCTACTAGTTCTTTCAATTGTAGTAGTAGGAGTACTTTGAGTTTCATCATTTGTTATTTTTCTCCTACTCCTTCTTGATGTGCTACCTTCAGGAATTTCTTGAGGTTCCTCAAAGAAATTTCTAATCAAAAATTGTTCCCATGTGTCCTTCTTCTCTTTTAACTGTTTTTCAATCAAAATCTTCACAAGACCATGGTGATATAGATGTGGTTCTACATCCCCTAAATGTTTCTGAACAGTCACAGACATCTTCTTCAAACTATTTAATAGAAAATATGGCAGATTGAGGGTATGGCTATCTAGAAAGTTCATCAGCAATCTGGTATGGTACATATACATTGACCCAAAACGGCCTTCACAGGTGATAAATTTTTGAACAACTAGCAACAAAGTAGCCCATTCCTCTTTCAAAGCATGAACAGGAATTCCTCTTTTAAAAATAGTTATGTCCATACCTGGGTTATGTAGAATTACTCTCCAGGCTTCATCACTAATGCTTTTATTCTTAAACCAACATTCACCCTCTTGAAGAAGTTCTGTGGCAGATGCTATAGATGCCTCATTCACCGTAAATTTAAGGTCTCCAATCTCTACCTCCAGACCATTGAAAGATCTTGCAAACACTTTTGTCACTTCTTTATGGTAGCCTCTAAACTTTTGGATAAACCGCAGCCACTTTGCCTTCTTCAATATATCCCTGACTTGTGGGTATCCTTCCATGAATTTATGTCCCTCTGGTTCTGCTCTCAACAATTTACCCATCCTTCTTTCTGCTCTTTAAAACTTGCCTGCGTGAAGTGGTTCAATGGAAGTAGGACGGCTGAATGAACGGAAATGAGCACGATGACTGCAGGTAGATATCAAAGAATGGATATACAGACTGTAATGTAACAGAGAACGAAGTGGAACAAAGAAGGGTTACGTGAGCATGGCAGAGATACGGCTGTGAGATTAATAGAACAATAGGAAGAGTATAACACATCCGGCAGTGTTTGAAATTTGGTGGCTGCAGAATAAATGTAAGCATGTTTATACAATGGCTATAGATTTCATGCGGCTGAAAGAAGCAGTAGTCAAATCAACTACGTTTCATCATCACAGGTGGAGTATCAGAGTTTGAGTGAAGATCGGAGGTTTAATTATGGGACCGTTTGAAAATGAACGTGGGAGGATCATATGGAGATCGTGAAAGGGTTAAAGAGTTTGTCAATATAATCATTGCACATAATGGAGCTTATGGTTCATAACTATATAAAAATGTGTTTTCAATGCTATTTGAAATAAATTTTACTCATACCTTGGAATTCTTGCCATTTTTCCTTGGTCTTCAATTAGTTGCTCCTCATTGATATCTTGAATGCTCCATGTTTTCATAATTGGTCCTCATACCTACATTTTATTTCATGATTATGGAAATAACATCTGGCTGTACATTCTTTTGAAAAACAGAGTGGTAGCTGCGGAATCTGCTTCTGGCTGCGGAAACTGGTGTCAGCTGCGGAAACAGATGTCAGCTGCAGAAACTGACACAGCTATTATTTGGGTGAATGGAAATGAACGGATGACAAATGACTAGATGAAAATGGTCATGAAAAATAATTTTATTGGTGAAATGGAATGAAACAGATAAAATGAAGTGGAATGGAGTGAAATGAAGTGGAATGGAATGGAGTGGGTGGTCACAAAACTTGTGAAATGAAAGAGAGATTTTTTTTTTGGAAAATATAGGGTGTCAGGTGTTCCTGATTTTCACCCAATATTTTCTGTATAAGACTGCCAATCAGTGATTGGTTTTCAGGCTTATACAATTTTTTATTTTTATTTTTATTTTTTTAACTGAAAAGAACAAAAGCTAGGCTGGTGGAGAAGAAGAATTCTTCTGTACCAGCCTGATTGCAGAATTTTCTTGAAACATTTTGACAAATTCCTCTTTTGAGAGTGGCTTATGATAGACTTTCAATCTGTGGCCATTCACAATAAGAGGAGTTTGAAACTCATCAATGGTCTTGATTCTTACCGCTCCATTGCTAAAGATCTTTTCAATCTCATATGGCCCAAGCCAATGAGTCTGAAATTTTCCTTGAAAATCTCTAAACTTGGAATCAAATAACAATGCCCAATCTCCTTCTTGAAACTTCTTCTCTTTGATGTACTTGTCATGCCATTTAGCTCTTTGATATTGAACTAGATCAGTTCTTAAAATTGCTTCTTGTCTGATCTCATCTAGCTCGTTCAATTGCTCCATTCTATGCTTTTGGGCTTCTGATAAGTCCATCCCCAACTGAACTGCTATCTTGAAGGTCTTGACTTGGAACTCAATGGGGAGCAAGACTTCTTTCCCATAAACAAGTTCATAGGGGGAATGTCCTGTTGTATTTCTCCATGTAGTTCTGTAGGCCCACAAGGCTTCAGGAAGCCTTTCTGCCCAATCTCTTCTATGTAGATGAACAGTTTTGGTGATGATACTTTCAAGAACTTTGTTTGTAGACTCCACTTAACCATTTGCTTGCAGATGGTAAGGAGTAGATCTTCTGTGCTTGATTTTGTATTCTTCCATCAACTTCTCCACCAAGTTGGATGTGAATTGGCTTCCCTGATCTGTCACAATTTCTCTTGGAACACCAAAGCGAGTAAAAATATCTTCATAAATAAAATGAACAACTAAATTTTCAGTAGCAGATACTAATTCTTTGGCTTCTACCCATTTAGTAACATAATCAGTACAAACCAATATATACTTATTTTTCTTAGATGGTGGATTAATAGGTCCAATGAAATCTAAAGCCCATTTTTCAAAGGATTCAATGAGTACCTGTGGTTGCAATGGAATTTCATTTGAAAGGGTAGGTTTCCCTACTCTTTGGAAACTGTCACACCTTTTGACATATTGTTTTGCATATTTGAAGAGGGAAGGCCAATAATATCCTAAAGAGAGGATTTTATAGGCCGTCCTTTTGTCTGCAAAGTGTCCGCCGCATGGTTCATCATGACATGCCTTAAGAATATCAGGCATTTCATCTTCCCTGACACATCTTCTAATCACAAGATCTGGCCCTGTTTTAAACAATTCGTTAGAAATCCATGAATATTTTGAACTCTCCTGAATAATTTTTTGTTTTTCACTTGGAAATAAATGTGAAGGCAGTTTCCCTGTAACCAAATAGTTAGCAATATCTGCATACCAAGAGTCTTAATAGTTACTGCAAACAAGTATTCATCAGGAAACTTATCCTCTACAGGAGAATCTTCTTTAGTATTCTGAATCCTAGACAAGAAATCAGCTACTGTATTTTGTTTTTCTGGTCTATCCAACACAGTAATATTGAATTCTTGCAAAAGTAAGAGCCATCTTGTCACTCTGCCATTAGTAACAGGTTTGTTCATTAAATATCTAATTGCGGAATGGTCAGTATGAATAAAAGTTTCATAGCCTGTTATGTAATGTCTAAACTTATTAATTGCATGAACAACAGCTAAAAACCCTTTTTCAGTCACAATATAGTTCAACTCTGTGGGAGTCAAATTTTTACTGGTATAATAAATGGTATAAGGAACTAAATATTTTTGACCCAACACAGCTCCTAGAGCTGTATCTGAAGCATCCGTAGAAATATGGAAAGGGAGTTTCCAATTTGGTCCTCTCAGGATAGGTGCTTCAGATATTCTTGTTTTCAAAGTTTCAAAGGCTGATTGACAATCAGGATCCCATTTAAATTCATAGTCTTTTGTAAGCAATTTGAAGAGTGGAGATGCTATTTTAGTGAATTTTTCTATAAATCTTCTATAGTAACCAGTAAATCCTAGAAAACTTCTAACATCTCTTTGACAATTTGGAATAGGTAACTTGGAGATGACTTCAACTTTTGATTTATCAACCTTAATCCCATCTCCTGAAATATGATGTCCTAAAACAATACCTTCAGTAAACATCATAAAGCATTTTTCATGGCTTAATGAAAGGTTTGTTTCTTTACATCTTATAAGAACTTTTTCCAAATTTTCTAATGCCTCTTCAAATGAATTACCATAAACTGTAAAATCATCCATATAATCCTCTACACAATCATGGATTAGATCAGAAAAAATTCCTAGTACTGCTCTTTGGAATGTTGCAGGTGCATTACATAACCCAAAAGGAAGCACTCAGTAGGCAAAATTTCCCCATGGACAAGTAAATGTGGTCTTATCTTGATCTTCAGGTGCTACCTGAATTTGATTATAGCCACTAAAACCATCCAAAAATGAAAAGTACTTTTTACCTGCTAATGTATCTAATACCCGATCGATAAAAGGCAAAGGAAAGTGATCCTTCAAAGTTGCTTTGTTCAATTCCCTGTAATCAATGCATACCCTCCATTTACCATTCTTTTTAGGTACTATAACCAAAGGAGAAACCCATCAGCTATTTGAAATTGGATAAATGAAGTTTACATTGAGTAGTTTTTGGAGCTCTTCTTTCACTATCTCCCTAAGATTTGGATTCATCCTTCTTTGAGGTTGTCTGATTGGTCTACTGTTTTCCTCAATATAGATATGATGGATGCAAGTCTTAGGATCAATACCTTTCATGTCAGTATACTCCCATGCAAATGTAGTAGAATGTTTTTGCAAGATTTGGTTAGTTCTTCTTGTTGTGACTTTTCCAAATTTTTGTTGATATTCAATGTTTTTCCTGGAAAAATCTCAATAGTAGAACTACCAAACTCTTCCATAGAGTAAAGAGACATTTGTCTTGATGATAAATATTCTATGTCAGATTCCAACCGAAATTGTGTGGGGTCATATTCTGAAGATATCTCAAAATTTTCTAATGTGTTCAGAATTTGACTATCCTCACTGATTTCAGAAATGGTAAAGACAGGTTGTATAGTGTCCTCATCATCAACCCATTCATTATCTCCTACTTCTGTGATTGCTTTTGCTGGAGGATACAAATTGAATTTCTTTGTCGAATTACCATTAGAAATGTACATATCCCCATATCTACAACTAATGAAAGCATCAGCTGTGGCTAGCCAAGGTCTTCCTAAGATAAGTGGGTGCCCTCCTAGATTACTCTTGGGAGTCAAAATCATAAAATCTACTGGATATTCCCAAGAATCTAAGGAGACCGAAATATCTTCTAATACACCATCTGGTTTAATAATTGATCGATCTGCAAGTTGCAGTAAAGTAGGTGTAAAAAGAAGGTTAGGAAGTTTTAGTTGTTCCATAGTCTGTCTACTCATAATGTTGATAGCAGCCCCTAAGTCAATCAATGTGTTTGGAATTTCTATCCCATTTATATGTGTCTTGACAATTGGACTTCCCGGATCTACATACTTCTGCATGGTAATTTTTCCCATCATGATATCTGCAATTTTTCCTACCAGGTGGATTCTTCTTGTGTCTTTTAGTTTCCTTCCTGGTCTTTTGAAACTCAACTCCTTTATTGTTTTTGCTAGAATAGGAATCTCTCGAATGGCTTGTAGTAAGGGAATATTGATACAAACATTCTTCAATTCATCTAGAAAATCATAGTTAGGCAACAAGATTTGTTTTTCCACCCCCTTGTCAATTTGTAGTCTTTCAGGAAAAGGAGGTGTAGATGAAGATGCAGGTTGCTCAACTATAGGAGTTGTGGGTGTTAACTTTTCTTTCTCTTTTTGAATATTTTATTTTTGAAGAGATACTTCTTCAGAACCCTTATTGGCTTCAAGAGAGTCCTCCTCAGAGGTATCCTGTTCTAGGTCATCTATAGAAGGTTTTTCTAAAACTCTACCAGATCTGAGTTGTACATCGTTGAGAGGAACAATCATATAGGTAGGAAATTGTTGTCCTTCTACCATATAAGTAGTTTGAGGATTCTTATTGTTAGGATTTGGCAATGGCTGAGCCGGAAGTTGATTTGTCTTTTGTTGGTATGGGAGCATGAGTTGAGGATTTGTATTTTGTTGAGAAGGTTGATGTTGTGGAAATGGAAATGAAAGTTGTTGTGGATTTTGGCTTGGAAATTGTGGAGCTTGTTGGTTTTGAAAAGATGGAGGATATTGATAAAATTGAGAAAATCTCCCATAAGGATTTTGCATCCCTTGTACCCATGGCTGATATGAATTTTGATGTTGGGGCCAAGGTTGTTGCCAAGGAGTCCAATTTGGTGGGGTTTGAAGATTCATAGGCTTATTAAACCCTTGAGATTGTTGTCCCTGCCAAGGTCTCCTTGCGACAAAACAGAGAGATTCTACTGAATTTGGATCTTCTTGAAAAACAGCTTTGAGTCCAGGAATGGAAGGACAATCCTTGATCTCATGATTCTCTAAGCAAATCATACATGTTTCTACAACTTTTGCATCCAAGGGACATTCCCTTAAAGCATGTTTCTTCCTACATTTCGGACAAAAGATGGCTAGAGCATCAGTTTCTGCTTTCTGCTTGTTTTGGATTTTAAGGGTGTCTAGTTGTTCACTAAGGCTCCCTAAGATATCAGTTTTGAATTCATCAAGAATATTACCAATATCTGCCCTACTTACTGATCCAGTTGCAGATTTGTTAGCCCTAATAAGAGAAGGATCCCTAGGCCCTTTTCCTGTTTTAGATTTTCCTCTTGAGAGATGGACACATAGTTCTGTTATATCACGAAGTGGAAGTTGAGAAATATCTCCTTTCCCCATCATGTTTAAAATATCTATCCATTCATCTCTAATGGCTTTTAATATGAGGGCTTTCAAGGTTTCATCATCTAAGTTGCTCATTTTTTCTCTTTTCAAGTTGTATTGAAATCTTTCAAGTAAGTCTTCCAAATTTTCATCTTCTTTTTGCATCATTTTGAATACCTCATCCTTGTGATTGGTGGGCATACAATAGTCCAAGTATCTATCCAAAAATTTTTGTTTCATATCATTCCAAGTCCTAATAGATTGGGTGGCTAATCCCATGAACCATTTCAAAGCAGCTCCCTTCAATGTTGAAGGAAACAGTTTGAGTTTTTTAGAGTCTTCCATATAGTCAGAGGAGGACAGATGGTGAGATGTTTTTCATTGTTGTATGAGTTTCCTCATCAACTATAGGGAATCCAAACAAGTTGTTTCCTTCCCTATTTCTTCCGTTATTATCTTCACCATTGTTATCTCCATTGTTTCCTCCTCCTCTACCTCTACCTATACCTCCAAATCCATCTATTATTTCCTCTGCCATGATAGTTTCTTTAGAGTCCTTAAATTCCTCTGGTTCTTCTATCAAGGGAGGATGAGAGAGAGTCTTTCCCTTTTCTTCTTCAGGTGATTCTACTTCTTTGATTACAAGATACTCTCCTGTAGAAGTAAAGAAAGGATCCTTTTCTAAATGAGATTTAGTAGGTGGTATGGGAGAATCCTATAATTCAGATGTTCCTTGAATTCCAAGAATCTTAAGGCTACGGGTAGATGGTGGTGAATATTGTCTATGCCTTGAAGAAGATGGAGTTGTGAAAATCGAACTCTTGGCTTTAGCTATAAACCTTCCCCTAGAATCTTTTGCTCTATGCATGTCATTTTTTTTTTAAAGTAGGGATAATAATTCTCTTTCTGATCTTCCAGGTCACACTAGGTGCAAGAAGAGAGCATAATTAAGAAATTACTAAACCAATAATTCTCTTTTCTGATCCTCCAGATCACACTAGGTGCAAGAGGAGAGCATACTTCAAGAAATTATCAAGTTTTCCCTTCTTTTATTATTTTGTTTTTTTTTACCTTTTTGTCGTTTTTGGTTTTCTAATGTGAGATGGAAATTCTAAAATAAAAACAAGTATGGTTATGATTGTTCAAGGCAATGATATCCTTTATAATGATTTACCAACTTCAAACTTAAAAATGAATTTGAAACATACAATGACAAAACTGAAAGGAAATGAAAATGTGCTGCTAGCCTAATAAATCAAACAGTGAACTATTGAGCATGAAAATCAAACTATCCTTGCTGCTGTCTAAACATAAAAGAAACTATGCTCAAAGAAATCCAAAATTGCAACAAAGTAAATCTAAATCAAATTACATCAACTTATATTTTGATCCCTCGCCATTAGTCTAGCTATGGCTTTCGGAGGTAACCATAAACAACTTGAGCAATCTGATATCTAATTTGCAGAAAAAGAAACTAATATCAAACTACACACTCATACTTCAATCCCTCACCATCAGTCCAGCTGTGGCTTTCGGAGGTCACTGAAAATGACATGAGCAATTTAATATATCTAACTTGTATAAAGTAAACTAATATCAAACTACACACTCATACTTCAATCCCTCACCATCAGTCCAGCGGTGGCTTTCGGAGGTAATTGAAAATGACATGAGCAATTTAATATATCTAACTTGCATAAAGTAAACTAATATCAAACTACACACTCATACTTCAATCCCTCACCATCAGTCCAGCTGTGGCTTTCGGAGGTAACTAAAAATGACATGAGCAATTTAATATATCTAAATCTAACTATGGAAACAAATGTGCAAGACTGAAATAAACAAAGCAGTACTGAAATTAAACAGAAACTAAGAAAAGTAAATTAGCAGCAGAACAATATTAATTCCATGTCATTAGTCAAAAGGTTATGCAAATGCCTGGGCTGCCTATTTGTAATCTGAAACAGGAACACTGATCAGTTAACAACAACATAAAACATGAAAGATTATGGACAGAAGTAAGATGTAAAGCATGAAAGATTATAAACAGAGATGAAGCATAAATACCATGAAAGATGTAATGTATAAACAAATGAATGACTTATGGCACAATGAGCTTAAAGAAGTAAAACAAGAACTATACAATAATGCACAAAACCTCAGCGTGTGCAGGGGCCCTCTGCACCAGCCTCGGGCAACAGCCTTCAAATACGAATTACGCTTGGAAACAGAGTCTTCTTATATATTAAAATGTAGTCATAACAGAGAGATGATATTACGACACAGTGGCAACGTAATTACATTATATAGCTATCTGGAGGCTAATCTAATATGCGTATGCAAACACATTATTTATAACAAAGGTAATATAACTAATTCCCTAAAGTTTGTGCTGATAGAGACACGTAAACCATCACGTCCAAAGATCTAGGATCATGGCCACGTTGAGGAGTAAATCTATGAAGAGTGGATGTTGGATTCGGCTTATGGAGCCGTGTACAGGTGTTGATGTGTCTTCCGTAACTCAGAAACGGCCATACAAATCTTCACGTGCTGAGAAACAGAGTCCTGTCACCGTGGGACTCTACGGTTGACTTCCACTTGGGCACCTTTGACCACAGCCTCCTTAGGTGAATTTGCCCGAGCCAATAGGACACGATCCATGTCCACATCATTTCTGACTTGCCCATGTGGCTCGTTTTACCTTAAGACACCTGTAACATAGACTTTCACAAAATGGCTGCGGAAAGTTGCAGCAGCTGCGGAAAGTGGCAAGATTTCGCAGCTAAATGAGCAAAAATCTAAATCAAACAGCAGACACAAAATATAGTTAAAAACCATTTTAGATGCTATTTTACAATTAATATACAATGATATTGACAACTTGGAAGGTTCAGGTGAATGAAAAAGGTCTAGAAAGGTGTATAGGAAAGATGCAGATTTGAGACTCAACAATAAGCCTATTGCATTTCATTCTGAGACATTTAATGGTGTTGTTGTGAATTATCCTACATATGATAAAGAGTTGTATGCATTGGTACAAAGTGTTAAAAAATGGAAACACTATTCTATGGGAAAAAAAACAAATTTTCATACCGACCATCGGCCTTTACAATGCCTGCAATCGCAAAGTAAATTGCAGTAGTCACAGCATTTCAGATGGATGGGCTTTCTACAACAATTTCACTTGGTAATAAGGTACAAGAAAGGTATTTACAACAAGGTTTTTGATATGCTTTCAAAGCCTATTATTAGTGCTAGTACTTTGCTTAAGAATGATTCTATTGTGCATGAGAGCTACATAGAACAGTATGCATCAGATGTTGACTTTAAAGATGTGTATGCTAACTTGAGTGAAGGGAATCATGTTGAGGAGAATGATTATCATTTGCATAATAATTTGTTGTTTCATATGGGCAAGTTATGTATACCACAGGGGGAGAGATTAAGCATGATGAGAGAGGCTCATTCTTCTCTCATAGCTGGACATTTCAGGGTAAGAAAAAAAAAGGCACATTTACAAATGTATTGTTATTGGCCTCGCATGGTAGATAGTGTTTCACGTTTCATTAGAGGTTTTCAATTATGTGCTACAAGGAAGCCTAGAAATAGGAATCTTGGTTTATATACGCCATTGCCGGTATCTTCTAGACCATGGGAAAGTGTTTCTATGGATTTTTTTGGAGGGCTACCATTATCTAGAAAGCAGCATGATTATCTTTATGTCATAGTTGATCGTTTCAGCAAGATGTGTATTCTTATGCCTTGTAAGAAAACTATAACTGACGAACAAACTGTCGATTTATATTTTCAACATGTATGGGTTCATTATGGCTTCCCTACTTCTATTTTTAGTGACAGGGATTCCAGATTTGTGAGGAATTTTTGGTCCAATTTATGGAAGATGATGGACACCAAGTTGAAGAAGAGTATTTCTTTCCATCCGCAAACCGATGGCCAAAAAGAGGTATCGAAAATAACCGTTGTACATATTTTGAGAGGTTATTGCAGCAAGCATCCCAAGCTTTGGGATGAGCATTTTCATTACATTCAGCATGCTTACAACCGGGCCAAGCACTTTTCTACAAATACCACACCTTTTGAAGCTTGTTTTGGGTATTTGCCTAAGTCACCTTTAGATTTTATTCTTGAGAATGATGTGGCCATTGATGGTCATAGTGACATTGAAAAAGCTCTCATGTTCATTGAAATAATTCAGCTCATACATCAGCAAGTTCAAGAATAGCTTGAAAAAGGTCAAGGCAAGTACAAGGAGAGGCATGATAAGCACTGAATTAATCATAAGTTTCAAGAAGGAGATGAGTTATGGTTGCATATTAGTAAGGAAAGAATATAAGGAGAAGGTAAAAAGCTGAAGCATATTCGTTATGGTCCATTCAAGATCCTTAAGAAAGTTGGAAATAATGCTTTTCAATTAGATTTTCCTTCATACATGCAGATGTATTCCATTGTGAATGTGGAAAATTTATGTTTGTATGAACCTCCTTTAATTGCTGATATTGAAAGTGAAATTCAGCTACCATCGATAGAGGATTTCTTGCCATAATTTTTGGATGAATTGAAAGAGGATGCTATCCTTGACAGAAGGACACACACTTCAAGGAGGGGAAATGTTGATTGTGTTTGGGTTGGTCTTAAAGGCAACAAACCGAGTAAGGCAAAGTGGATTGAGGTGGAAAAGGTGAGGGACCTATACCCTCATCTTCTTAACAGGTAATTGAAGGCTTTTGGGGTCCAATAGCTTTCCAATGGGGAGATGTGATCAGGTGATCATGTCCTAGGTGAAAAAATGCTCAAATTTGAAACTGCTCAGAACTGGTAATAAATTGATCGACCCGATAGTGTTAGTCATTAAGATCCTAATGCCACAAACGGAACTCAAATCCGATATCGGATGTGGAAGATATTCAAGCTTTAATTTTCTCGGTAACCTTCAAAACAACACTTTGGAAGGCAAAAATGGCACATTTAGAAAATTATTTTCTTTGGAAAAATTTCATTATTTATTAAAAAATGGATGGCCTATCATTGGGTGCCACGTGGCCTGCCCAAACACTGCCACATGGCCCCAGGCCTAATGGTTCAATGTGTAAATTTTTTTTTGAAGTTTTAAAAAATATTTGGTCATTGGGCCGACCTAACCCGACCCAACCCGGGTGGGCACGGGTCACCCGTGGGTGGTGTCTACTCATGGGTCAGGTGTGAACACGAGCCAGTGTGAACCATGGGCAGAGAGTGAACGGATGGGTCAAACAGTGAACGAACGTGGTTGGTGGTGAACTCAATGGTTGGATGTGAACATAATGGCGAGTCAAATGTGCACGCGGGTCAGCAATACACGCAGGTCGGTTTTGAACGAGCGCGGGTCAGCAATACACGCAGGTCGGTTTTGAACGAGCGCGGGTCAGCAATACACAGATATGGGTCACAAAGAAATGTTCGGATGGCATATATAGTCGGGCAGAGAACTTAAGGGGCTATCCCCTCAGGACTAGCCCCGCATCCACATGTCCACATCCATAAGTCCTCAGACCATAAACCCTGACAATTGTGGTCAAATATCATGGTCACATGTTCTCCAGCGACGCGAGTTACGTAAAAGGTTTAATGCCACGGTTAGAAAACCGATGGGCCAACAGTTAACTCCGTCGGGTTCGGATGGTCCATGTGACCGCCGACCCATAGACACTTATTTCCACCCTAACCATGCGGCTAAATTGGAGCACAACCCCCAAATCCAGCGGAATTTCTATTTTGGTGGAGTTAACTCCAGTCCTCCCAAGTTTGGTGGAGGGTTTTTAGGCCAAACTGGACAAAACTTCAGTTGGACATAACTTTCACTAGAAAGAACCTTTTGGAGCAAAATGTTTTTTGATTTTTGGTATTTTGAGCATTCCAGAGCCAATGGCATAGGTTTCAGAGTCAAAAAAGTTGATCTTTAGGTACTTTTTCAGCAAAGAGGATTGAAGAGCCATCAGGGCCTAGGGAGTGTTGGAGCTGTATTAGGCTATGGTTAACCATTAGAGGTGAAACAAAAGCCAATATTTACTATTTTCTACGTTTTTAACTCATTTCCACGGCTTATTTTTCCTGTTTAGGGTTTCTTATCACTATATAACTAATTTTAGCATCTAATAAGAGCAAGGACATGCCCATTTGGGGGCCTTGGACCCAGCAAATGTAGCCCAGGAGGGGTGAACTGCCTCATCAGCTGCTATGTTATATTATGAGATTTTATCTTATTGTGTTTTTTAGATTTAATATGTTAAACAGTAAAAATAAATAACACTCCTTCATGCATAAGACTTAGAAATTTACCAAAAACACTTTGTTTCAGTTGCAAGACTATTTAAACACTTTGCACACCTATTTTATGGAAATGAATACCTTGAAAACAAATACAAGTAGTTTCATTTTCAGATCATGAGTGTTAACTTCTACAAGTTCTAAAGACAGAGTCTGTAAAGGGCCAGGTAGCCTCTGGATCTCATCCTTTTATCAAAGGTGACATATCTAGTAAATGCCCCTACAGTCAATCTCTGGAACAGATCTAAGAAGTTTCATTTTCAGATCAAGGGATCAGCCTTTCAAGCTTGGATTTGATCTTGTGACATATTTCAACCATCTGTTTTTCATATCTAGCTTCAGATATTTAATCCCAATAGATTAAGGATCAAACCCTAGGAGGGTGATTTTCCAAAGTTGTAGATCTAGAAAATCCTTTCTAGGTTATCTTTCGAATCCATCAGATTGGCCAGATTTTGAATCTTGGCATCATCAGAGCTCATAAGATCCCTAGATCTGCATTTTCCTTTGTAGCATTTACATGTATATCAACAGCAGCAGGGACAGTGCAGTATTGCTTCTGTAAGCTCACCAGTTACGCACTGCTAGTTGCAGTACCATTGTAGGGTGATTATAGGCCTTCTCTTGGGCTAGATCTACTCATTTTATGAACATTGGGTAACTGATTCATCTCCATATAATAAAATGGCTTAGCTTCTCTGTAAATTCTAATGTGGTATTTAGATCTACTGTTTACTTAGTTGTAGTTCTTATATTGTGTTTAATTATTATTTCATTCTCCCTTTTGGGATATTACAGTGGTATTAGAGCATGATCTTTGGCTCAACTTGTGAACACTTCATCTTTTGCATCAAAATAAGAATCAGATAGATGAGATCTATCATGAAGGAGGATATTTTTTCCACTCCTCTCTTTAGACCCATGCAAGATCTCTCCAAGGAGGTCTATCAAATGAAGAGGGAAGGGCAAAGGAATGATCCAAGAATAAGATTTGAAGAGGAAGGTCCAAGCACTTCCTATCAGCAGAAAAGAAGACCAGAGAATCATAGATCTCCTCATAGATCTACTATGCCCACTTTCTTTGAAGAAGATGAGAGGTATAGAAATGAAGAGAGAAGAGAACCTGAGACTCATGAGACTCTCAGTTTGTTTCTTGAAGAGTACAAGGAACAATCTAAAGCCTTCAAAGAGAGTCTAACTCTCCCATAATTCTTTGAACTCAAAGAAGAAAGAAGATCCTGTAGCAGCAATAGAAGAAAGAGGCACAATAGATTTTATTTTCCTACATTTGATGGATCTTCCTCAAGTACTGTTAAGGCTTGGAGGAAATATTTAGATACATTTTTCATGCTACATCCTGTGGCTGAAAAAGAGTCTATCCAAATTGCAGCACTTAATCTTGTAGGTGAAGCCAATGATTGGTGGTTTAGTGACAAAGAGCATGCAAAGGTGACTAAATATTCAGATTTATTTCACAAGTTGAGGAAGAATTTTGATGTGAAGAAGACAGAAATGGGCCACAAAGAGAAATTTCCTAAGGAAACAAAGGAGGATGTCATTCTTGTCACTCTAGACAAGAATTCAATGCATTCACCACCAGCTATAAAAGTACTTGCATCCGGAGAGGAGACACTTGAAAATTTTCAAGATAGTACTGAGCTCTTGGCACATAGAGTCCCATGCATGATTCAAGATATGCATGAGGAAGAGGAGGAAGATTCCAGTGCTGGTACATTGGTAGAAGAGCAACCATATCTCTTACTAGTAGTTGGAGACATCATTGTCCCAGTTGGAGGAACTCTTGTGTTCTATCAAGAGGTTCCCACACATCAGTTGATCCAAGGTATGCATACAAATTCATCACCTATTGTTTCAGTAGATATTATTGAAACTTATTGGGACATGCCATTGGGATGAATGCATGACCAAGGGTTAGATCCAAATGCTGATTTGAAGTAGAAAACTATCACAGCGCAAAGGACCCTTGATATAATCAAGGAGGAGATGAAAATCCATCCTATTTTTTCATGGATGGACTACATTCAACCTCTTGATTTGAGGTGTATAGTTTCAGAAGAAGGGATGAGCATGATCCTTTGTACAATGACTGGTTATTAGGTTAGCATTGTACCTTGCTTTGAGACAGTATATGTATTACCCTGCAGATCTACAGCGCTGTCACTTAGTAGCAGTGATAATGAAGAGGCCCCATTATTCTTGAAACATTCTGAAGGTAGCTTCACTCATGAAGAAATGGAGGTTAAGATGATGAATGGTAGACATCTTGAGATGAGAAATATTTTCTCCTTTCTTGATGACACTTTCTCAATGAGCATCTCATAGCTCAAAGAGAGACTTCTACCTACAACATATCTAGAACCTCATTGGTTTTTAAGGGCCATGGATGAGACTCAATATCTCATCAAGAGATCTCATTGGAGGTGCACTTCAACATTTCATGGAGTGAAATGTTCTTCATCAATTTGAGGAGGTTGGTGTGCTACAATGGGAGGATACCAAGTATTTGCTAGATGAGATACATCATCCACATTGGGATGAATGGTTGATAGTATGGAGCAAGGGGTTGCAAAACCACTTGCAGATCTATGACACAATCCAAAAAGAAGCATGGTTGCACTGGTTACTCTTGGGTGAGTATGGTTACCACTCAAGGAGTCATATTTTTCTGATTCATGCCTTACACATCACTAGAAGAATGCATAAGAAGAAGGCATGGTTTCTTTGGTTGTTGATGAGAGAGTTTGGACATCACATGTTATATCTTATGACCTTGTATTTGCTCTTGTTTGGGATATTTCTTACGTCTTTACATTTATTTTTGTTTGGGATGTATCTCATGTTCACATATGTACTTGGGTTTGGGAAAAAGCATAACTCTCACTTGATGTGGCATAAGGCATCTTTTTTGTATTATGTTGATGAGACACTCACATGTCCATTACTTTATTGTTGCTCCATGACTTGCATCATGATAATGCAAGGAGGTAGCAAGAATCCTTGTTGCTATGGTTACTATTGGGAGAGTATGGGCTGAAATCTTCCCATACATTGCATGAAATTGTTGGAGGATGGCAACAGGATGCCTTACAGTGTTGGCTTCTATTGGGTGATTACCGTCATTGTACATGGTATGATGATGATATGATGGGGAAGCAATATGCCTTATAGAGGTGGCTTCTCTTGAGGGAATATGACCACTACATTTGGTACAATGATGATGTGGGATGGCAGCAAGAGGCATTGCTGAGATGGCTAATTTTGAGAGAGTATGGCTCTCATATTCTCATTGATGACTTGGCATGGAAACAAGAAGCATTGTTGTGGTGTCTTCTTTTAAGAGAGTATGGCTCTCTTACTTGTTTTCATGATGATCTAGCATGGCAGGAGAAGGCTTTGTTGCATTGGTTGTTATTAGGAGAATACGGTTGGACGTTTTTTATGTTTTTCCATATGTCTCTACTTCTTGTTGATCACTATGTTGATGTGATGTTTGATTCCTACATGTCCAACATGGCTGATGATGAGGGCATTGATGTATGTAATCTACTCTATGTATCATGGGTTGGAGAGATAGTTCATGAGTTGGAACTTTCCACTTTGGGAATGAACCACTTTATCTTATGTATCTCATGTATAGAGGAGAACTTTGGTCATCATATGATTGCCACTTGGAGATTCATTGATGAGGATGGTTATCTAACTCTTCAGTTGGAAACCATTCTAGACATTTTAGAGGGGCACCTTTGGAGCTGGACATGCATGGCACATTGTGACAGATGGGAAGGCCTTCCACATGAGGATGCCATTTGGAGGGAAGATTTTTGTTGTAGCATCCACTTTTGCAATTGTTTGAGGACAAGCAACATTTTTTCGAGGAGAAATGTAATATTCCCAAATTTTCACTTGATATTTGGAATATTAGAGTTCATAATTTTCTTAATGAATTAAGTAAATAAAAGGGTGGTGGGACCCATAGTCCTCACTATGAATAAATATCCACTTTTTGTGTGTGAATGTGGATTAAATAAGCCTAGATCTACATAATGAGGTAGTTGAGAAACTACTAATGTGAATGGAATTGGAGATCATGTCTCATTAATGAGATAGATCATGGAGGTTGACATAGTTAACTAAGATCTTGAAGTGATCAAACAGAAGATCACGGAGCAGTCATGATAAAGTGATGGAGGAAGTTGTCCAATTAATGCACACATGATGGAGAGGGTGTACATTGCACCTAGACATGATGGATGACTTAGATAGACAACGTTGTTAGTGTCCTGTGATTTGGTAGATTGGTAGACCAAATGATAGGGTAACATGGAACCAATATTTGGAGTCCTAGGACCTATCCTTCCTGGACTAAGAGAGGGCTCTCTCTATTGGATGCAAAGGATGTGTTATTTTTTCTCTAGGGTTTTGATTTTAGGCTAGTTGTTAAGTGTAGGGTTTGTTGGTTGTTTTGGTTGGGTAAGATGGTCAAGTAGGATAGGTGGAGTGAGAGTATGTCAAAGCCATTGGGCTATGGAGTCAATGAAAGTCAAGGGTGTCTCAATAATGAATCAGAGTGGAGTGGAAGGCCAATTTAACAAGGTTAATGGATCCTTAAGGTTATGAGTGAAATGGGATGGACATCAAGTTTGTGAATAAGGTAGGGAAAAGGGAAATCAAGAATCCTTTGTCAAATACCTATGAACAAGAGGGTCTTAAATATGATAAGAAAAATATACTAAGCATGAGATAGGGAAAACCATATACTCAATGATAATACTTTAAACAAATAAATATCCAAGGTAAAGATTCCAGTGAAACATAGAAAGCATAAAAGCTTCTAACTTTAGTAAATTCACCTTCAGAATTGGGTAAAACATACAAGATAGCACAATAACTCAATGTATGAAGAGAGAACTCCTAAAAATCATAAATAAAGCTATAAATAACTCTGAACCAAGTTGGTAGGCATGGACAAAGGGCAAGATCAAACGAGACTTCTTTGACTTAACCTATCAAACAATATTCCAAAGAAAGGTTTCAGGATAGAGTTTTGAAAGCTTCAAATAAGCAGGGCATACCATGAATCATACTTGTAAAATAGCATTCTAACCATACATGAAACAAAAAAAGTTCAGGTGGACCTAAGCAGCAGTCAAGAATTCCTTAAGCTGACCAAACAGAGGAAAACATCAAGGCTATAACAAACAAGAGGACTGAGGTGCCTCAAAGAGCATGTCTCAACCTATACTTTTCTGATTTATAACAACCAAGAAGGATGAAACATAATGATAACAAGAAAACATAAAAAAATTAAGAAGAAATTACCATTCACCAAGCTAAGGAATCTTGCAAACGAGCCTCTCCATCATCAAGCCAAACAAGCCATTCATCAACTCCACAACACCAATTTCTTCTCCAAGCTCATGAAAACCATATATTGCTTTCAAAGCTCATCAAATGACAACCTTTTACAATAAGAACTCCATGCTCTATTTATCTTAGCAAGTGAGGAGGTGGAAACCATTAGAGGCTTCTAGAAACCCTAATCTCATCATAAATGTCATTTATGTGCTTGAAGACCATGCAAGGCCCAAGGCACATAATATCTAAGCTAATAAATGAAAAATATAGTAACATAACTCAATCAAATTTGGAGTGATTTGCCCAAGAAAATATTAAAAAATCATTTTTCCATCAATTTGTGTGTTTTTTGGACTTTTGGTCCAAAACACACTTAGACAGTCTATGTGCGTAGCGCAACTCCAGCATAAAATAAGGTGTTTTGCAACCAAGTTTTGGACCACTTACCGATGTCGGATTTGGCTCTGTGATAGCTCGTTGTAAATCTTGATGAGTCTATTTTCCAGATCTACTTTTTTTTTTCTGAATGAGTGCCATTTTCCTATCGAAAAATTCATTCTCCCAACACTGCTCTGTGCGCAACACCTCCTCCACCAGAAAATAGGGTGTTTTTCAACCAAGTTTTGGACCACTTCCCAATGTTGGATTTGGCTCCGTGATAGCTCGTTGGAAAGCTCGATGAGTACATTTTCCAGATCTACTTTTTTTTTCTAAATGAGTGCAATTTTCCTATACAAAACTCCATTCTCCCAACACTGCTATGTGCACAACACCTTGCCTGAAATGAGGCAGAATGGTCAAAATTTAGGTGTTTTTTGACCTTTTGGGGGTTCAAAAATGCTCCAAATGGTTTGAAATTTTTTGAGAAAAATGCTGATGATGAGAGGAATCCAAAAATGTCAAGTTTCCAAGTTGAGGATTCATGAGATTTATGCGCAACTCCAAGGGTGTTGTGCACATAGGCCTCAAAATTTCAAAAAGACAAAATCTTGTTCAAATTTACCCAAAATTTGTGGAGTGGTCCCTCAAGAGGCCTTGGAAACCTATAGGGAAGATTCAGCTAGACCTCCAAGTATTTCATGGCCTTTTTCTTCCTTTAGTGTTTTATTTTCAAGCAATGCCTTCTTGAGCTTTTCCCTAGCAATTTGGTTTTTGAGGGCATAATGTTTGGCCATATTCCTTTGGAGCTCAAGGGCTTTTTTTGCCTTCTCCAACTTATCTTCTAAATGAACATTGGCCCTCTCAAGCCAAGGCTCCCCATCAAACTCTATGTTTCTGTTTTTATGTTTAGCTTGCTCATCAGTTTTTGGTGCATCCATGTCAACATCACTGCCATTTTGATTCTTCATTTCATCCTCATTGTGACTATGATCCTCTCGACTATCTTCTCTTCCTTTAATTTCTGCCTCACTGTCCTCTTCCATGCTTTGTGCATCAAGGTTGCTTTCTTGCCCATCAATGTCAAGGGAATCACTGTTTTCCTGCTCCTCAGACTCATCATCATCATTACTAACTTCACTATCATCCATTTCCATTTCCTCTACCTCCTCTTGACTTGTTTCATTATCACTGTTTTCCTCATTTGATGCTTTAGGAGAAGAAGAAAGAGGTAAGTCTCCTTGTGGAGAAGGCATGGGTGGAGGTGATGGAACATGATCTCTAGGGGGTGATGGAGGAGTGGAGGTAAGTTGGTGTGAAGTGGAAGGAAAACTCTTCTCCAGACATAGTGACTGATTGTGTCTTTGAACAAATTGGTTTTTAGCTTGTGAGAGCTTTAGGTCTAGGGAGGAAAAATGAGTGATGGTGAGGGAAAGCTTTAACAAATGGAGGAAAAATGGAAGAATTCAAGTAATGATTTCAAATCTTGAAGGATTAATAGCTTTTACTGAGTGCGTTTATACTAATGATCGTTCTCCAAATGGTAAATTTTTCCCTAGAAGGTTAAATGATGGTTTGCCATGAAGATTAGGGTTTTGAGCCAATTTAGGTTATGGTTACTCTCCTTTGATTATAGATGAAAAAATATCACTTGGAGGGAAAAGAAAGGTGACCACCAACCTTTTTAACTTGTGTAGGAGCCTGGGGAAAAATTTGAGGAGCAAAAAAATGAATTTTGGCCACTTTTTGGCAACCCTGGCCAAATTTCCTTTGTGCGTAGCGCCACTCCGTCTGTGCGCATTGCCAATTTGTAGAAGGTATTTGGAGGCCTTCCTAGTGTCTTAATGAGCTCCATGATAGCTCCTTGGAAATATTATTGAGTCTAATTTCCAAAAATTCTTTTGGTTTTACATTTGGTGTCCATTTACCTGTCCAAAAACGGAATTTCCCAAGGTCACTCTAGCAGTGCATAAATTCTCCCGTGACACCTGTGTTTTTGATATTTCTCCCAAACCATGATACCTGTGTAAAAACTGAAGGAGGTTTTTCTTATTGGGCCTATATTGGACAAAAAAATCTCTCACATTTTTCAAATTCGTCTCGTTTTTTTCAGAAACATAGTTTGAAGCAAAACTGGTCCTAGGTGTGACACATGGCTTGTCTCTTGGAATGAATTCTTGGAAAATTATGGAGGCATGATGTTTATGAGTTGGTATGGACTTATGCTTGCTGATATTATCTATCATATGGCTTATTTTCTCCTATGCCTCTTTTCTTGGCAACACTGTTCTGCCAATCAGTCCTCAAAACCCTAATTCTCTTTCAACATAGGCCTGTTGCCTCTCCTTTGTTGTGGTTGTCTTGTTGTGATGATTCACCCTCTTACCTTACCTTTTCTTATGCTGATGACCATCTTGATCATTCTTATAGAAATGTGAACAAAGGTAGTTTTCCCTTGCATAATTTTTGTTTTGGCCAAGGAAGCCTTTCTTGAATGGCTTTTTGATTAGTTTTGGACAAAGTTGCTTTTCCTTCTTCTTCTTTGAATGTAGTCCCTTATATAGGAAAAACAAATATTTTAAGAACACCAACTCAACCCTATGACCTATGAAACCCTAGGTGACCCTAGTGGAAAGGCTCTTTAGATTTTGGCCTTTTCTTGAAAACTTTATTTGGGATCCTTAGGTGTAAAACAAACTTTTTTACAAACTGATGTATTGAAGATCCAAAATCCAATGTACTTGATTTATCTAAAGAGCCTATAGAGACATTTTTGATACCATCAATGGTTGAAGCATTTGGGAGACACAAGAGAATTGGTTGATTAGTGGTCCTTGGTAGTAGTGGAGGGGTTAAGAAAAATAAAACAGGGGATTGAGGCTAAAGGTGAAAAAACATAGAAAAAATGAGTGACATGAGCCCCTGATGGGTCTTCTGGGATTGGTAAGCAGAGCTTGACATGAGGGGATGATTAAATAGTGAAAATTTTATCCTAAGGATAATGAAGGCAGTGAGATTTCTATAACTTACAATGTTCATGAACTTTGTTTCTATAAATCTAGGATAAGCATTTAGTCATCTACAAAGGAAAAATTCGCTGATGACTAACAGTGGATCCACTTGGGGAGGGCAGCTCATTTTCAGGAAGTGTCCAGAACTTTAGATCTCTAGTTTTATGAAGACTAGTGCCTCATCCATTTGGGCATACTTTTAGCTCTTTTTCATTTTCTGATGCTTCTTTGAAGCTGTGATCTCAATAATTTGAAAAACATGGGTAGCTCAAATTCATCTCTACCTACCCAACCTTCTTGCCTAACATTTTTCTTCCTTTGGTGCACTTGAACTGGAAAACCTTGAAATCATTTTATCTTGAAAGAAAAAAAAACTATCTTCTTCTATCTTACTTCTTCCAAGAGTTCAGATTATGCTAATGAACTCTTTTTATTTTCTACCTAGACTATTTGACTGTCAAGATTAAGCTATATGACAGACTTCATTCTCTAAGCTATAACATGAAATTGAAAGCATGGTTTAAATTAGGATTAGGCAATCTGACTTACCATGAGTTGTGGCATAAGAACAAGCTGCACAAAAACATTATTTTGCATAAATGTAAAATAGAAAGATAAGGGTTGTGATCTATCATTTTTTATGCATCCTCATCTTCCTCTTTGGTTCTGTTTTGAGCATGTGGAACCAATATCTTTCATTCCCTAATCTATCATTTTTTTACAAGTCAAGTTTGAATGATTTGACAAGCTCTCTTTCACTAACTTATCGGCAATAAATTGAAAACATGTTCAGCCATGATTAGGCTAGATGACTGAATAAGAATTTTTGGCACAAGAAGTGGCATTTAGGCTTGCACACTTTCAGCATTACTATTTTTTGGGTATGGGGCTGCACCTCTTTTCAAATATGCCCTCTTTTTCTTCCTTTCTTTGTTTTTGTGTTTTTTCATTTTTTTTTTTCAAACAATCTAGAACTAAAAATATGCTCACAAGGCTGAGCTTATTTTGCATACCTATCTATCCTAATCTAACCTATACATGATATACATTCATTTGGTGAACTCCCTTTTCTAATATAACCAATCAAGTAGATGATTTCATGATTGATCTTGTTTCATCTCTTTGAGAGTGCTGAAGAAATCAAAAGGCCACTTCCACCTCACTTGTTTTCGGATAGTAATGCTTAAAATTTTTCTCACACTTTGCAACAAACTGTTCTTGGCAGAACACACTCCTCCTTTAGATTTATCAAGGAAAACAACAAATGGATATTGGAATAATACCTGATCTAGAGGATTTGAGACATAAGCTTCATTCAAGACTACTCCTTCTTACACTTGGCTATGCTTGGGACTCTTTTGGGAAAGAAACTCCACCTCTTCGTCATGATCATATGAACTAGTATATTCATCATATGTGGCAATGTTATCCTCTAACAAACCTAATGTGATTTGATAGAGTGGGCTGAAATATATGTGAAGGCCATCAGATTGATGAGCAGGAGCACTCTTTGGCAACAAATATTCTTGAGAAAGAAGTGCAACAACTTTCTTGTGATCATTAATTTCCATGCCTTCATCTGCAATTTGTAATCCAAAGGAACTTGGTGGCTGCAAATCTAGAGTTAAGGAGGATTCCATGTCCCAAATGAATTCCTCAACCATTTCAGGAAAATGCTCCTCATTGACAACTTGCTCAAGAATTTCATCATCGTCCTCAACCTCAACATCAAAATTGAAATATTGCTGATTTCCAATTACATGAAAGTTATTTTTGATGGACTGAAATGAAGGATAGAAAAGAGTCAGAGACTGCTCAATTACTTGTAAACTCTCAAGGCTTTCCTCATCAATGTCATAGGTGACATGTAATGGCTGCTTAATTTTTTCAAGTTGAAGATAGTGAACTTCATCCCACAAATCAACTGATGATTTCTCTGCAAGTTAGTTTCTGTTTGGATATCATAATCATCAACATATTGATCAAACCTTGGAGAATCATTAATCAAAGTAATGTCACCAGCCGTACCTATTGGACTATCATATTGTTTCTCTTTGAATTGATCTACAAGTTCACTTTCTGACTTATGGTAGTCAGGATTAGCAGGATAATGAACATAAATTTTTTGGTCGTATGAAGTCCTAGAGGCTGTCTGCATGTTTAGAAGCTGATTTATTTCTTCTTTTGTTAAAAAAGGAGGAATTTTTCTTTTTTTTAGGAAATAAATACAACAATTGTCTTTCTCCTGTGAAAGCTAATTGAGAGGCTGAATGTCTTCTTGAGCCTCACCTAGAAGAGATGATGAATCATCACTTGCGTTTTTATAGATATCTTGTGGGTTCTCTTTCATTCCCCGATTGATTTCATCCTCAACCAATTTTTATTGATTTTTGTGAGAGTTAACTTGAGCACGGGTTTCATGAATAACTGCTAAGAGATCTTCAAGATGCAAATTTCCTTTCAAAATATGAAATGAATTAAAGCAAAAGGGTAGAGATCCTAAAAGTTTCGACTCCTCCATTTCAGATTTTGTGATTTCAAGATGGCTTGAGGGAAAGAGTTCTAGATATGCAAAAGGGTTTGCATCATCCATCTTGTCCCTGATTTATTTTTTAGAGCATTCCACCTTATTTCTATTTGCAATTTATTTGTAGTATTTTCTTAGTGGTGAAGCACAAGATATAGGAAGGTATCTAGTACCTACTTGAAAAGCTTCTTCACTCTCTTCTTTGCAGTCTTTATCATCGTGCATATTTTGTTTGTTGTTCTTGTCTTGTAGTGATTGAGTTTTTTCTTCCCAAAGAAAAAGTGTAGGTTGTTTTGAATAAGAAGCACCAACCTGAACCTTGTTCTTTTCTCCTTTCCTGTCAAGTAAATGCATCAGTTTGTTGAATGTATTTATCAACATCTCTAGCTTTTCCTCTATGTTCATACTTGGGTCCATCTTTGTTTATTAGAAAGAGGTCACTGCATGTTTTCAAACAGTCTATATTTATCTACCAATGGAGTCATTAGGTCTATTGAGGGTTGTGGAGTCACCAGGTGGAAGATTTAAACTTCACTGTCCACCATCAGCATGATTGGGATTGCTTAATGCATTCCCAAGGGTTTTTTGAGAACTAGTGGGGTCAACAGGGCTACTGAAGACTAGTGTAGTCGCTAGGTGTATGATGTTTACTGTTTTAAGGATGTTCTTGTTGTCCACCATCAACAACTAAATACCAATCTAAGGATATTTGTGAGTTTTCTAAGATCTAAGGAATACTTAGTTTGTCACTAACTCATAAGGTCCCACCGTGATCACCAAAATGTTAGTGTCCCGTGATTTGGCAGATTGGTAGACCAAATGATAGGGTAACATGGAACCAATCTTTGGAGTCCTAGGACCTAGCCTTCCTGGACTCAGAGAGGGCTCTCTCTATTGGATGCAAAGGATGTATTCTTTTTTCTCTAGGGTTTTGATTTTAGGCTAGTTGTTAAGTGTAGGGTTTGTTGGTTGTTTTGGTTGGGTAATATGGTCAAGTATGATAGGTGGAGTGAGAGTCTATAAAATCCATTGGGATATGGATTCAATGAAAGTCAAGGGTGTCTCAATAATGAATCAGAGTTCAGTGCAAGGCCAATCTAGCAAGGTTAATGGATCCTTAAGGTTATGAGTGAAATGGGATGGGCATCAAGTTTGTGAATAAGGTAGGGAAAAGGGAAATCAAGAATCCTTTTTCAAATACCTATGAACAAGAGGGTCTTAAATATGATAAGAAAAATATACTAAGCATGAGATAGGGAAAATCATTTACTCAATGTAATACTTTAAACAAATAAATATCCAAGATAAACATTCCAATGAAACATATAAAGCATAAGAGCTTCTAACTTTACTAAATTCACCTTCAGAATTTGGGAAAACATACAAGATAGCACAATAACTCAATCTATGAAGAGGGAACTCCTAAACATCATAAATAAATCTATAAAGAACTCTGAAACAAGTTGGTAGGAATGGACAAACGGCAAGATCGAACAAGACTTCTTTGACTTAACCTATCAAACAATATTCCAAAGAAAGGTTTCAAGATAGAGTTTTGAAAGCTTCAAATAAGTAGGTCATACCGTGAATCATACTTGTAAACTAGCATACTAACCATACATGAAATAAAACAAGTTTAGGTGGACCTAAGGAGCAATCAAGAATTCCTTAAGCTGACCAAACAGAGGAAAACATCAAGGCTATAAAAAACAGGAGGACTGAGGTGCCTCAAAGAGCATGTCTCAACCTATACTTTTCTAATTTATAGCAACCAAGAAGGATGAAACAAAATGATAACAAGAAAACATAAACAAATTAAAAAGACATCACCATTCACCAAGCTAAGGAATCCTGCAAACAAGCCTCTCCATGATCAAGCCAAACAAGCCATTCATCAAATCCACAACACCAATTTCTTCTCCAACTCTTAAAGCTCATCAAATGCTAACCTTTTACAATAAGACCTCCATGCTATATTTATCTTAGGAAGTGAGGAGGTGGAAACCATTAGAGGTTTCTAGAAACCCTAATTTCATCATAAATGTCTTTTATGTTCTTGAAGACCATGCAAGGCCCAAGACACATAATATATAAGCTAATAAATGAAAAATATCATAACATAACTCCTCAATCAAATCTGGAGTGAATTCCAAATCACACTTAGACGGTCTAAGTGCGCAGCGCCACTTCACAAGAAAATAGGGTCTTGTGTGACTAAGTTTTGGACCCCTTCCCGATGTCGGATTTGGCTCCGTAATGTCTTGTTGGAAATCTTGATGAGTCTAATTTCTATAAATACTTGATTTTCCTTGAATGTGTGCCATTTTCCTATCCAAAAATTCATTGTCCCAACACTGCTCTGTGCGCAGCACCTCCTCCATCAGAAAATAGGGTGTTTTGCAACCATGTTTTGGACCAATTCCCGATGTCATATTTGGCTCCATGATAGCTCGTTGGAAATATTGATGAGTCTATTTTCTAGATATATATATATATATATATATATATATATATTTTATTTTTTTTTTTAATTTATTTTTTTTTTTTAAATTTTAATTTTTTTTTTTTAATTTTTAAAATTTTTTTTTTCTAAATGAATGCCATTTTCCTATCCAAAAATTCATTCTCCCAACACTGCTCTATGCACAGCACCTCCTCTAGCAGAAAATAGGGTGTTTTGCAACCAAGAGTTGGACCACTTCCTGATGTCGGATTTGGATCCGTGATAGCTCGTTGGAAAGCTTGATGAGTATATTTTCCAGATTTTTTTTTTTTTTGAATGAGTGCTATTTTAAAATCAAAAAATCAATTCTACCAACACTGTTCTGTGCACAACACCTTGCCTGAAAATGAGGTAGAATGGTCAAAATTTAGGTGTTTTTTGACCTTTTGGGGGTTCAAAACTGGTCTAAATGGTTTGAAATTTTGTGAGTAGACTGAAGATGATGAGAGGAATCCAAAAATTTAAAGTTTTCAAGTTGAGGATGCATGAGATTTGAGCTCAGCGCCAAGAGTGTTGCGCATAGAGGCCTCAAAATTTCAAAAAGACAAAATCTTATTCAAATTTGCCCAAAATTTATGGAGTGGTCCCTAAAAAGGTCTTGGACACCCATAAGGAAGCTTCAGCCAGAAATCTAAGGATTTCATGGCCTTTTGCCTTCTTTAGTGTTTTATTTTCAAGCAATGCCTTCTTAAGCTTTGCCCTAGCAATTTGGTTTCTAAGGGCATAGTGTTTGGCCATCTTCCTTTGGAGCTCAAGGGCTTTGTTTGCCTTCTCCAACTTATCTTCTAAATGCATATTGGCCCTCTCAAGACAAGGCTCCCTATCAAAATCTACGTCTATGTTTTGTTGCTTAGCTTGGTCATCAATTTGTGTTGCATCCATGTCAACATCACTGCCATTTTGATTCTTCATTTCATCCTCATTGTGACTATGATCCTCTTGAATATCTTCTCTTCCTTTACTTTCTGCCTCACTGTCCTCTTCCATGCTTTGTGCATCAAGGCTACTTTCTTGCCCATCAATGTGAAGGGAATTAATGTTTTCTTGCTCCTCAGACTCATCATCATCATTACTAACTTCATTTTCCTTCATTTCCATTTGCTCTGCCTCCTCTTGACTTGTTTCATTATCACTGTTTTCCTAATTTTATGCTTTAGGAGAAGAAGAAAGAGGTAAGTCTCCTTGTGGAGAAGGCATGGGTGGAGGTGATGGAACATGATCTCTGGGGGGTGATGGAGGAGTGGAGGTAAGTGGGTGTGAAGTGGAAGGAAAACTCTTCTCCAGACATAGTGACTGATTGTGTCTTTGAACAAATTGATTATTAGCTTGTGAGAGCTTTAGGTTTAGGGAGGAAAAATTAGTGATGGTGAGGGCAAGCTTTAAAAAATGGAGGAAAAATGGAAGATGTAAAAGAATGCTTTCAGAGCTTGAAGGATGCCTAGCTTGTACTGAGTGTTTTTATACTAATGACCATTCTCAACCTGGAAAATTTTTCCCTAGAAGGTTAAATGATGGTTTTCCATGAGGATTAGGGTTTTTAGCCAATTTAGGTTATGGTTACTCTCCTTTGATTATTTTTGAGATTCAACAAGATGATGAGCTTAGTGAAAATTAGTCGCCTTCACTAAGTGGGCCCACATGGTATTTTTACGTGCAAGTCTATTTTTAGACATGGTGATCATATTTCAGAAGTTGCAGGATGCTATTTGTGGATGGTTGGTCAAGTTGGAAAAATAGATGAAATTCTATTTTTAGAATATTGTGTGAAGTCTATTTATAGATCGTTGATCTAAAAATAGATGTGTCGATTATTATTAACCCTCAATAATAATTAGGCTCTAAATATCAACTTATTCTCTTAGAGCACTTTATTTCAGTATACAGATTTGGAAAATCAGTGGGTTGAAGGAATTGTGCAATTCCGAGGGTTTATTGGTCATTCATGCATGGAGGACTCAGTTAGAACTGAAGTGGTAAAGTTAAGACAGAGTTGGAAGAGTAGTTCATGGAGTTGTTATTCAGTTTAACTTAGTTATTAGAGTTTAACTCAGTTGAGCTAGTTGTATCTAGTCTAAATAAATGATACACTAGTGAGAGTAGAGTGAATTAATTATTTAATTAATTCACAAATAATAACTCACTAATCAACTGAACAAATACAACAGTTAACTACAGTTCATGTCAGTTCCAGTGGAGACCTAGTGGAGAGGTAGGTGAAAGGGTGAGATGGACTATCTGTTGTGACTATAGTGATGCATTGATTGCATCACACACACATTGGAGTTGCCAATGAGGATTGCGCAGTCAAGGCAAGGCCACTTCGAATTCATTCAGGGGTCTTCTTCAGCAGGGATTGCGAAGTGGAGGTAGGCTATCAAGTGGCAAGAAATTAGTGCATGGATTTGAAGATTTCTTCATGTTAGTGTGTGACAATTGATTGTACTGAGAGCTTGATGTACTAAGCTTTGTATGAGATTGTTACATGATCTCCATGATACATAATATATGATAGTTGGGGTTTTTAGCTTCAGGCTTTCCCGTTAAACAACTGTGTTATGTGCGATTGTTTTTATTGCTTGATGTGTTTGTAATTGAGTTTAAATTTCCACAAAAGACTAACAGTGGAAGGATTATGTATTTAGCAAGAAGATAAATATTGTTATATCTGGAAAATATGGATATATACATGCATATGTTATATAATTTCTACAATTATAGATGCAAAAAGTTCACTTGGAGGGAAAATAAAGGTGACGACCAACCTTTTTAACTTATGCAGGAGCCTGGGGAAAACTTTGAGGAGAAAAAAACTGAATTTTGGCCACTTTTTGGCAACCCTAGCCAAATTTCCTCTGTGTGCAGTGCCACTCCATCTGCGCACAATGCCAATTTGCAAGAGGTATTTGGAGGCCTTCCCGGTGTCGGAATGAGCTCTGTGATAGCTCATTGGAAAGGTTGTGGAGTACAATTTCCAAAATGTCTTTTTGGTTTACATTTGGTGTCCATTTACCGATCCAAAAACTAATTTTTCCAAGGTCACTCCAGCAGTGAAAAAATTCTCCCATGACACCTGTGTTTTGGATATTTCTCCCAAACCATGATACCTGTGTAAAAAATGAAGGAGGTTTTTCTTCTTGGGCCTATATGGGAAAAAAACCTCTCTCACTTGTGTCAAATTCATCTCTTTTTGGTCAGAAACATAGTTTTAAGAAAAACTGGCCCGAGATGTGACACATGGCTTGTCTCTTAGAATGAATTCTTGGAAAATGATGGAGGCGTGATGTTTATGAGTTGGTATGGACTTATGCTTGCTGATATGATCTATCATATTGCTTCTTTTCTCCTATGCCTCCTTACTTGGCAACACTATTTTTCCAATCAGTCATCAAAACCCTAATTCTCTTTGAACATAGGCTTGTTGCCTCTCCTTTGTTGTGGGTGTCTTCTTGTGATGATTCACCCTCTTACCTTACCTTTTATTATGCTGATGACCATATTGATCATTCTTGCATAAATGTGAACAAAGGTAGGTGTCCCTTGCAAAATTTGTGCTTTGGCCAAGGAAGCCTTTCTTGAATGGCTTTTTTATCAGCTTTGGACAAAGTTACTTGTCCTTCTTCTTCTTTAAATGCAGTCCCTTATATAGGAAAAACATAGTTTTTAAGAACACCAACTCAAACCTATGACCTATGAAACCCTAGGTGACCTAGTGGAAAGGTTCTTTGGATTTTGGCATTTTCTTGAAATCTTGATTTGGGATCCTTAGGTGTAAAACAAATTTTTATGAAAATTGATGTATTGAAGATCCAAAATCCAATGTACTTGATTTATCTAAAGAGCCTACAGTGACAGCTTTGAGACCATCAATGCTTGAGGCATTTGGGAGACACAAGAGAATTGGTTGATTGGTGGCCCTTGGTAGTAGTGGATGGGTTAAGAAAAACAAAATAGGGGATTGATGCCAAAGGTGACAAGACATAGACAAAATGAGTGACATGAGCCCCTAATGGGTTTTCTGGGATTGGTAAGCAGAGATTGACATGAGGGGATGATGAAATAGTGAAAAAATTATCCTAAGGATAATAAAGGTAGTGATATTTCTAGAACTCACAATGTTCATGAACTTTGTTTCTAGAAATCTAGGATAAGCATTTAATCATCTACAAAGGAAAAAATCACTGATGACTAACAAGCGTAGTCAAATATGGAGGATCTTGTCCACATGCACAGTGCAGTTTAGATGATGGCCAAGGCATAGGAAGGCTCAAACAATATATAAAGAAGATGGAGGCAAGAAAGAAGATATGCTTGAGATTATTGATGTTGAGGATCTGTTTAGATCTAGAATTGTCATGTGACATTCCATTGCTTTCTTGGGATGTTTAGAAAACATTGCAAGTGTTGTTTATCATAGGGTTTTCCTGGTCAGGAATCCCACCTCTTTCTTTGAGTAGCTCTGAAAAGAGTATTGTGCTTCATTCTACATCAGGCATTGGTGCCACATAACTTTTCCTACTTTTGCAGAACATCCATATTCAGAAATTGCAGATTTCTGAAGATAAGTTTGAGAGGAGGAGGTTGTCCTTTAACATTTCAGTTGAGGAACCAGTGGATGATTATTATTATCACCTTGGGCTTGAAGATCAACATTCCCAGGGATTAATTTCAAATCTAGCATCAGGCCAAACGTTATTGACCTCCTAGCAATAGTAATCCCTTGAGGAATTACACTATCCATTATGCAAATCCAAAGGAGGAAGGAAGTTGCTAGCATTTTAGCTAGTAATCCTGTGAGGGATCATCCCCTCACCTTGCCATCGATATTTCCATCAGCCTAGAGTTTATTGCAGCATATTTCAGTAGGAAAAAAGCCTCTCTTTCCCTTACAACGTAGTTTTTATGAGCAGTTGTGTTGCAGCAGCTGTAATCATCATTGGAGGATTGAGAAGCTAGATCTAGAGCTTCTAACTTGTAGATCTAAAGGAGGGATCAACCCTTCAAGCTTGGATCTGATCTTGTGACATATTTCAGTCATCTATTGTTAGATCTAGCTTTAGATATGTAATCCCAATAGATTAAATATCAAACCTTAGGAGGGTTATTTTCCAAAGTTGTAGATCTTGAAAATCCTTTCTGAGTTATCTTGGGAATCCATCACATTGGCCAAATCTTGAATCTTGGCATCATTAGAGCTCATAAGATCCCTAGATCTACATTTTCCTTTATAGCCTTTACATGTATATCAGTAGCAGCAGGGACATCATAGTATTGCTTCTGTAAGCTCATCAGTTACGTAGTTCTAGTTGCAGCACCATTGTAGGGTGATTCTAGGCCTTCTCTTGGGCTAGATCTACTCATTTTCTCAACATTGTGTAACTGATTCATCTCCATACAATAAAATGGCTCTACTTCTCTGTAAATTATAATGTTGTCTTTAGATCTATTGTTTACTTAGTTGCAGTTCTTATATTGTGTTTAAGTATTATTTCATTCTCCCTTTTGGGATATTACAACACAGCACAAGTGGATATTTACTGCCACATATTACTTTATAAAGTGGATTGAAGAAATCTCGACAAGGCAAGCAACATATTCTGTCATAATTTAGTTTTTAGAAACTAATGTTTTTTTCTGTTTTGGTTGTCCTACTAATATTATCACAGATAACGCGACAACATTCAAGTCTAAGAAGATGACTGAGTTTTGTGATAGATATAACATTAAGTTGGGACACTCTACAACCTAATACCCACAAGGTAATGGATTGGCAGAGTTCTCTAATAAATCCTTGATCAATATCATTAAGAAAATGTTAGAGGCAAATAAAAAGAATTGACATAAGAATTTGATCAATGCATTGTGGAAAGACCAGGTGAGTAGTAAGAAGTCTATTGGCATGACTCCTTTTCAAGTTGTGTATGGTGTCGTTACTATGTTTCCTTCATCATTAACAGTCTTAGTAATGAAATTATTGCAATAATCAGGGACTGAGGAAAAAGACATAAAACTCCGGAGTAATCAAATGATACAACTTCAGCAGACGAGAGATGAGGTATTTTAGAATACTTCAAACATCCATGACAAGATAAATAAGATCTATGACTGGAAAACAAAGGAAGACAACTTCAAGGTTGGAGATGTAGTACTTCACTGGGATGCCAAAAATGAGGATAAGGGTAAGCATGGAAAATTTGAGAATTTATGGAAAGGGCCATATCAGATTTTTGTTTTTTGAGGATAGAATGCTTATTTTATTAAAGAGATGAATGGACACCAATGTTTAGGAGGACGAGTCAATGGTAGGATCCTTAATCACTATCGTTTCTGAAGTACAATTCTCAATCAATTTTCCATTTCATTGTAAATATCAATTATATTTTCTCCAAGTGTGAAGTAGAGAATTACTAGACTTTGGAGTCCGAAGTGAAGCCCATGGAGCTTCACCAATTTTCTTCCATTTTCAAAAGTTTAGTTTTCAGTCAAGTAAGTCACTATTGTGTCAATTATCAGTCATTTGAGCTTGTCTTTAGTCAGTCTATTTTTTCTGAGTTATCAATTTTTAGTCATGTTTATTATTTTGAGTTTTGACCACATTGGCCCAAATGGATAAGGCTTTCTAGTCTACGATGTTCTTGGCACATATTTCAAAACTATCATCCCCAATAAGGCCAATGTTAGTATTATTATTTGCATTATGCCATCAGTGATAAAAAAAATCCGCTTTTCATATCATTTTAAGGGTCTCACTCAGAAATTTTTATTCATTGCACTAGTTCATGCAAAAATTCAGTCTCTAGTGGTAGCCCTAGTCCAAAAACATCACTCTTCCTCAAAATTGATTACTTGCTAGCATAGTTTCATACCTTGTTGATTGTATGCCATCCATAAAGTCAATATCATCATGTCATCAGTCATGTCATTATGAATTTCAGTCCTTCAAGGTCTCATTAGGCCTTTTAGGGTTTTTCAAGGTTCCATTAAGTCATCAGGGTTTCCGAGGTCCAATAAAAATTCATTTCCACTGCATAAGACCAAAAAATAAAGGGTGATACAATAACATCTCTTCACCATATGAATATGATTTGTAAAGAAAATTTCTTGTTTCAACATGTAATTTTGGTTTAAAGATGTAATTTTTAATTTTCATTATGTAATTTTATGTCATTTAAAATGTAATAAGTATCATGATTCCCAAGCTGCTAACTCAGAGTTCCAACATGCCAAAGCATAAAATGTCAAATCCTAGGGTTCTCAAAGTCATCAAATGATCAATTTTTCAAAGAAAAATTTAAATGCAAAGGTGTAATGTCAGACTTTAAAGTGAAGTGAAGAAAGGAAAAAGTGGGTCCCAAGTCCCAATTCATTCAAATGATGAAGTATAAACACCACCAAAAAATAAAAAAGAATCTCATTTGTCATTTCATCCATCGATATTGCACTCCCTTAGCCGGAAAATTTGAAAATCAGGGTCAAAGGCCAAGTTTTTGTGGTGCTACGATTTCAGAGAGTGGTGCTGCACTTTTAGAGAGTGGCGTTGTGGTTTGAGAGAGTGGTGTTGCGCTTTTAGAAGTGGTTTTGTGCTCAGAATAGGAAGCGTTGTGATTTTCTCACATGGACGTTGCACTTCTGGGAAAGGCACTACGCTTTTGCCCGATGCACTGTGCGTTTGCTCAGTGACCTTTCAGGGCACCAAAACTCAACAAAACTTTCCTAAACTCTCAGAAAATTATTTTTTCACTCTCTAACAAGTAAGTACAAAAAATTTATTGCCTCCTTGCACTCCTAAACAATGATTTCATAGTGTTTTTGATTCTAAATGAAATTAGAATTTGTTCCTAAGTGAAACCCTAGTTTTATTCCTAATTCCCAATTTTGATTCCCTAATACCATACATTTCATTCCCAAGTATCTAAAAAATCTATCCCTACCCTTACACTACCATTTCCTAGCCCCTAAATCCCTTTCCCTTAAAACCCTATGTCCTAAGCTTCTACATTCCTAGGCAGCCACTTCCCCAAACCAGTAATTAAATTCTCATTTCTAACTCCCTTGAAATTTTGACATCCTATCACTTCCCAAAGCTCCATAATCCCTTCCCCCATCTCCCTAAATTTTCCTAGACTTATCCCTATTCCCTATACCTATTTCTACTCCCCATTCCCATCCACCTTATCCCTAGGGTTTCTTGGCCACCAAACACTATGGAGGAAAACAAAGACTATATGGAAGAGGAGGGTAGACAAGGAGAGGAAGATAGATAACAGAGAAGGCCTCACAAAGGAGGAAGAATCCTAAGGATGGAGCCCAATAACACAAATGAACTAAGGGCCTATTTTATAATTGTCAACTGTTTTGAGTATGTAGGTTTCCTTGATTTTTTCAACATGATTCATAGGGTCCAACATCATCCTATGTTGAGTAGAGTCTTCATCTCAAACCTCAAAGAAAATCAGGTGACCCTTTTAGGTGTGACCTTTAGTATATCTACATTTGTCATTGTTGCTACCACATGGATTCCAAACATGGGTGAGAAGTGGTTTAAATCTAAGGATTTGGAGGATCAATACTATGAACCATTCATTAAACCAAGGTAAAGAAATGAAAGGAAGAGGATCTTCCCTTTCAAATACCCTCTTAATAGGTATGCACCCATGATGAAAATAATCATGAAGTAATTATCTTGTGAAGGAAGGTTTTCTAGGCTTTACACATACCACATTAGACTATTGATGCACTTCACAAGAGTAAGATTGCTGAATATCCCATACTTTCTATTCATAAGCATAGAAAAAATGGACTTCATTGTGAAAAAGAGAGACTGTGACTAGCAGATGAATAGTATATTCAACCACTCATTGATCAAAATCATTGTCCTCCATCGCCTTGATCAATTGGGCATCTCATGGGACACCTTCATTACAAATGGCATCTTCACTGCTCCACAGGATCCACATGTTGAATATGTGCTGCCTTCATATCGTCCTGCTACATCTATGCCTGCACCTCAGTCCACTTCACCATCTCCACCATCATCACCATTTCATGGTTAGGATGACTCACCAAACAAAGTTATGGGTAGTAAACCTAAAGAAGGTGAAATGAGCACAATGGAAAATACATATCAGAGAGGGTATAGGAAGGTGTTTCCCCATCGAATGTGGGAAGGGTCCATCCTTCTTCACCAAGAAAGCAGGTACAGAAGGTCAAACAAAATATGGCAGAGGAATATGTACATGAGGAAGACCTCCATGAGACAGAGACTGATTTTGACCTTGTCGACTTGGATGAGAAAGATGATGATGAGGCCTCCAAATTGATTATCAAGCAGAAGGGTGCCCAAATCAGGGAGATTTAGACCAACTTAGAGATATCTAAGTTTGTGATTTCATATTGTGAGAAAGAAAATAAAAAACTCAAGACCAAGAAGACAATCACGGATATTCAAATTCTCAAGGAAAAAAGAGAAGAAAACAAGGAAAAGGCCTTGCTTAATGAGGCTTATGAGAGGTATAGTGAAACAAATGAGGTAGAAGAATAAGTGTCAAGAAGGAGACCTAGGACTAGAGGGCTGAAATGAGCTCTAGAACTAGAGAGGCAAAAGGAGGCTGAGCTTGCTAATGAGCTAAATTTGAATGAACAATTTTCCATCATGGTCAACAAGAACTAGGAGAATTGGCTTGACAGAGCCAACCAACATATTGAGAAGCTCCTGGAGAAGGAAAAGAAGGACAATGACATACTGAGAATGTTAAGTCCCTATATTACTCATATAGTCTCGTATTGTTGTTAGTGTAACCCCATTATTATTATTGTTGTACCCCTGTAACCCCCATATTTTTATTATTGTGCCCTTAAATTATTATTTTTAGGTCGGATAGGATTACATTGTGGCCCCATTAGGATTACATTGTGGCCGCATGGACTCCTATATATAAAAAGGAGGTTTTGTCGTTTGTATGAGCCAAGATTTGTTCATTCATGTAATGTATTGGAGGTTGCCCCCTCGAAGTGGCTTATTTCTAAGGCGTTGATATCTCTTTTCTTCTATTTTTGGAGCTGGTTTCACAACATTTGGTATCATAGCTTTGGATTCTAGGGTTTCGCTACTCCAAACAAGTCATCGTGGAATTTTCGCTATAATTTTTTTTCTACGAAGTTTCATATGCTAATATTTTTAGAGTACGAAGCCGAAATCTGAAGCAACATCATTTCAAAATTTCAGAGCTTGGTTCGCAATATTTTTGGAGATATGATCTGTGGAAGTTAGGTCTTTTTGCAGGCTCCTGAATTTAACCTAAATAGGTCATCACGGAATTGTCGCTATAAATTTTTTTCTACGAGGGTTCCGAAGCTGAAATTTGTAGAGGGTGAAGCCGAAATCCTGCGGAACATCTTCGTAAAATTTCGGAGCTTGGTTCGCAATATTTGCAGAGATATTTTTCAGGATCCCGAATTTCATCTCAAAGAGGTGATTGTGGGAAAATCTGCATAATTCTCTCTCTAAGCATCGGATTTGAATTTTGTAGAAAGTGTCCACAAGTACATGGACTATAGTTTCCTAGATATCAATTTCAGAGAGGAAATAGGAAACAATGACACGTGGAAAGTCATACAAGTTCACTCTAATGAACCAGTCCATAATTAGGTCATCGTAGGAGATTGGGTACAACTTTTCCTTCAAGAATCCAAATCAGGTCAGACCTGTGGCATTCGAAAGAGGATTTATAGGGCTACCTCAGGGCCAAATTTAAGTTATTGAGGATCCAAAATCACATAAATAATTCAGTTTCAATATCAAGCTTCTAAAAAGAAATAAAAAAGTGTGTATTTGGTTTTTAAAATTGCACAATGTTTGTTTGAAAAAGGAATTTGAAGTGATTCCAAGGGCATATTTAAGAATTTTTATCAGTATTCGGTTCTATAATGCCTCCAAAAAATAATTACATACCCATTAAGCCCTCAAAAATATATACTATGAGGCATGAAGAGGAAGAATTGCAGTATGAGATATCAATATTATGGTACCAAGTGCAACAAATTTCAATCTTACGAAGAGCAATCAAAGATGACATAGATGGTTTAAAATCAGAAATGGAGGCTAAGTTGGATGGTTTTAAGGATCAAATAATAGCTAATATGGATGATAAATTAGTGGAAGATAACATTGAGCATCAACAAAAAGTTCTCCAACTCTCAAAGGATAGCCTAACTTTGGTGCAGAATCTAATGAAACAACACGAATATCAACATCACATCAAAAGAAGTTCTGAAGCAGTCACAGAAACAAGAACTCGACAAGTATGATAATTTCAGAGTATCTCAGCAAGTGGAAGAACTCTCCTGTAGAAAATTCTACATGGGAGGATGAGAATTTTACACAGAAGCATCAAGAAACAATCAAGTGTTGAGGACAACACTTGTTTGAAGGAGAGGGGTGTTGTGGACAATTTTGTCACCCCTAGAGACAGCCTAAAGTTTCTATAGACCAGTGCCTAGGAAATATTAATATAGCAAGGAGCTCATAATATAGCTTGGGTTGTCAATCCAAAAGCTCTCTTACTATCTCCTGTTAAACAAGGAAATTAGCTTAAATGGGACCAAGCTCTCTCAGAAGCTGATACAAAGATAAAAATAATGTAGGTACATCATGCAAAACTCCAATACAAAAGCATCAGACAGTTAAGAGACAGCTTACTGCAAAGAGGGCCAGTTCAAATAATATGCTACAGAAATCAAATATCAGAAAGTGGATGCAGTGAAGAAACATGAAGAAGATACTAGTTAGCATGAGGCTGATACCCAGATACACAACAAAACCACATACGGGTTTATCCAACTAAGAATCCATACATGACAATGGCATTTTAAAAGCACCCTCCTCAAGTAACTAATATAGCAGAAAATATGGATGAAATGAACATGGAACAGTATATCATGACTAGGCCTATTTAAAGTGCTTGACTAATCCAAGTATGGGCACCAACTGGGATGAATCCTTACTTAATATCAGTGAGCCACTCGTATTCTAGAGCATGATACAAGAAGATAAATAGCATGGAATGAGATTTTATATTAACACATAAGAGAAAATTACATACTGTGATATACCAAAGACCAGAATCCTCATTACAGTTATAACTCCTCCTCACTGAGACCCTACGGGCTCTGAGCCTTCATACAGAAGTATTACAAAATGTATACAAAAGCCTTTTCACTACACAGATTGCTGATAGAAATTTGGAACCTTTCTAATGTCTTATTTCTGGGTTTTTATAGAAAAGATAGAGAATTCTCAAGAAGGAGGTAGATGGAGCACATTTAATGACTTGATTTGAACAAAATGGCGGAAAACATTCGCGCCCACACTGTGAATGAATGAATATAAATGACTGTACTTTACAATTTACCTCCAGAAATAAATGCTGAGGATGAAAATCTCCTCATGAACAAGACACAAATAATAAAATATACAATGTTCTACCCTTTACTGAAAGAGGGAAAATCTGCTGCCATAAAACCCTGAGATAGCTTGTGATTGTGCATAGTACTCTCGGACCTCTAACTTTGAATTTAAACCCTAGATCTTTAATGCAGGATGTTGCACTTCCCGATCTTTCACCGATATCTGTAAGCGGCCCCATTAATATTTTCTTGTTGTGTAATCTTTCCCTTCGCAGGCGTCTTTAGATTTCAATGGATTTTATCCATATTTCCATTAATGAGGTCATATCATAACAGCTGCCTCCAGCTTCTTTCTTAAATTTCTCCAGCAGAATATCGTCCTTTGACATGCTCTTGACCTCTGCAATGGAGGCAATGAATTAAAGCGTCGCCTTATCATCTTGAAACCTGCAAAACCCACAGATACATTAGAAAAACCAGACTCAGGAGCAAGGGGCGTGGAGGTGGAGATGGTGATGACGCCGCAGACATGACCATATGGCAAGAACACGCAGGGTGGCGGAGGAAATACAATGGAGGCTTTGATAAACAAACAGAATGTAGATTTTCCACGTAAAACGGTTTGAACATGATGACTGAATAAAACGATGAATACGAATGAAAACACACACACATATATATATATACGGCATAGGAAAATATCATGGACACGCGGGAATATGACACATGGGTGTATGAGGGACAGGTGGAAGAATGACATGGCTGTGGAGTCAACAGGCGGAGGAGAACGCGTCTTGGACCGTCGGATTTTGAAAACATATCAACGGCTCGAAGGCACTGGGAGCGATGTAGTAGTGGGCCATGGGACACTGTAGACTAGCGTTAATGCCCACACAACTAAGTCAAGAGGTAGCCGTTGGATGAAGATTGTGAGATCGGACGGTTTACGATCATTCCGCTGCCCAGCCATTGACCAGTCTTTAACGCGCGAAATGGTTGTTTTGAAAGTCGTACATGGGGACACTTATCGCACGTTCAATGGGATCGCTGGTCCCATAGAGAATACCGCCAGCCTTATAAAGGTGGTGCGGAATAAAATCGCCAGTTTCCGGGCGTGGGGACCACCACAATAAATCAAATTCCGCTCCGTTGATTTGGCTTTGGATCTGATGGCCACGGTTTGGCCCGAAAACACGAAGTGATAAACTCCTACCTGTCTGGCACATGGTCTTGTGCTCGGGTCATGTGTGAATTAAAACAAAAGGGGCTAAGGCTTCAGGGGGCTAGGCCCGACATATTTCCAAGCGCGGGTTTTAACCTTTGCACAGTGTATTTTATGAGCGGAAATGGTAATGTTAAACAGAAACATGGAGGTTTTTGGCTGCGAAAGATGTTTGAAACAGATTCGGAAGAGGCAGCAGACCAAAAATTTATATGCAAGGGTCAATATGTACAACATTGGCTCCTTCTGGGGACGGCATGTTCGTCTTTGGACATGTCGAGAACGCGCAGACCACTGAACATTTATGTATGAACATTCTGTTCTTTAATTCTTTTGCTTTTCTTCTGATAATTTGCCCGCACCCTTTCTTTATGATAACAAAAGCTGAAACAACTTATATATAATATAATACAACAGGAATTTCCAGCCTAGATCAGAATTGAAAGTAGGGCTTGAGAAATTGGCCATTCACAGGGGCATCCAGCAGATCACCCTGCAGGTTTTTTAACATGAAAGTATTATTTCCTCCTTGATTCACAATTTTGAATGGGCCAAACCACAGCAGATCAAATTTAGCATGCTTTCTTTTCTCCGCTCTTCGAACGTCCCATCTGAGAACCAGGTCTCCAATTTGGAATTTCCTATCTTTCGCATGCTAATCAAATACATTCTTCATTTTTTCCTGGTATTCTGTTAATCTCTGATTAACTTGGTTCTGTGTTTCCTCTAATTTGACCAATTGATTAATCCTTCTGACCATGTCATCTGGTTCTTCCTGACTTTCCTGCATGAAACGTGCTACCGGCAACGCCAATTGCACAGGAAACATAGCTACTCACCCATACACCAACTCATAGGGAGATTTCCCTGTTTCTCTCTTGCTGGTTATCCTATTCGTACATAGAGCAAATTTTAATTGGGAGTCCCAATTCTTTTGATTCTCATTTATTGTTTTCTTCAAGGCCCTCACCAGGGTTTTATTAGAAGACTCTGCTAAGCCATTTCTCTATGGATAGTAAGTTGTGGAGTGACTCAATATGATGTTATACTGTTGGCAGAAATTTACAAACCTGGCAGACTTGAAGGCCTGTGCATTATCAGTTACAATTCTAGCAGGACAGCCAAACCTGGATATGATATTCTCCTCCATAAACTTGATTATCACAGCATCTGTAGCATTTCTTGTAGGTATGGCTTCCACCCATTTTGTAAAATAAGCTGTGGCTATTAGTTTCCATTTATATTGGCCACTTGATGGGGGATGTATTTCTCCTATAAAATCTAATCCCCATTTCTGGAACGTTTCATTCACATGAATAGTAATCAAGGGCAAAGCTGCTAATTTCTGTCTTTCTGCAAATCTCTGGCACTTGTCACATGTCCTGACCCAAGAAAAAGCATCTGTAAATAGTTTTGGCCAGTAGAAGCCAGCCTTCAGAATCTTGTGAGCTGTAGCCCTCCAGCTGTAATGTCCTCCACATATCCCCTCATGAAATTCTGTCATTATATTCTCCACTTCATTTTCTGTGAGGCATAATAGTAATATACCTGAAGGGTCTCTCCAATATAGCTGTCCATTAGCAATTATGTATTTCTGGGATTTCATTCTCATAGCCCTGTACTTTACCTTATCACAACTTGGAGGACAGCTAAGTGTTAGAAGATATTCAACTATTTCTTTATACCAAGGACTAGTGAGATATTTCATGTATACCTTTTGAGTGGCCATCTCTAGTCCTTGCTGTTCTTCTCCTCTCTCAGATTCTTCATTTGATATCATGGATAAATTAATGCCCAAGGCTTGATGATTTGACTCATATAACATTTTAGCAAGTCCCTATCCTTTAATCAGCCTGGTAGGCCTTATGTCTAAATCATATTCCTGTATTTTTGCAATCCATCTCCCTCTTTTACCTTCACTATCCCCCTGAACAAGAATGTCTTTGACAGCTGTTGTGGGAACATATGCGGTAATGTGAGATTGCAAAACATAGGTTCTAAAAGCTTTGAGGGACTTTACCAGGGCATATGCCTGCTTCTCCAATATATTATATTTTAATTCAGCATCATGAAGTACTTGACTGAAGAAAGCTATAGGCTGCTCATATCCATCTTCATTTCTCTGCAATAATACTCCAGCTATTGTATGAGGTGAAGCAAATGAGAAAATCATAAATGGCTTTGTATAACCTGGCCCAACGAGCACAGTGGCTTCAGCGAATGCCTGTTTTATCCTGGTGAATGCATCTCTAGACTCTTGGGACCATTTTACTTCATTATCCTTTTTCAACATATCAGTTATATGCCTAACTATCTCAGCATAGTTAGGAATAAACCTTCTCAGAAAAATGATTCGGCCTAGAAACACCTGTACTTCCTTCTTATTCTTGGGTAAAGGAATACTATTTATTACTTCAACTCTCTTAGGGTCTATTTTCACACCATATTTAGTTACAATGTGCCCTAAGAGTTTTCCCTCATTTAATGCAAATAAAGATTTTTGAGGATTGAGGGAAAGGCCATACCTTCTGCATTTTTCAAAAGTTATTCTTAAATGCTCAATATGCTCATCATCATTCTTTGAAAACACTGTGATATCATCAAGATATACCACCATAAACTTGTCCTACTCTCCAACAAAGGCTATGTCCATTGCCCTCTGAAAAGTAGCTCCTGCATTAATTAATCCAAATGGCATCCGGGCGTACATAAATGTTACCCATGGTGTTGTAAATGCAGTTTTCTTTTGATCTTCTGGGGACACAGCCACCTGATTATAGCCCGAAAAACCATCCATCATTGACATTCTGGATGCTCCCACCACTTTCTGCAGGACGTGGTCCATCTTAGGTAATGGATAATTATCCTTTAATGATGCTCTGTTTAAATTTCTGAAATCCACACACAGCCTTATTTCTCCATTTTTCTTTCGAACAGGAACAAGGTTTGCTACCCATTCAGAATATCTCAATGGCAGAATTATTTTGGCCTTCAGTAGCTTCTTGATTTCTTTTTCAATAGAGGGAAGCAGCAGAGAATTTATCTGTCAGAGCTTCTGCTTATAAGGCTTTGCATCTTCCCTCAGAGGAATTTTATGTTGCATTATATTAACATCAAAAGTTTTTAGGTCTTGATAGGACCATGCAAATACTTCTTTATAGGATTGAAACAACTTCAAATATTTTTCTTTATATTCTTCTCAGACCCTTTTAGATAGTTTTACAATTTTGGGATCAGCATACGTACCCAGATTTAAATCTTCCACTTGATCTTCTTCTATCACTTTGTTTGGCTGCAATGGAATGTCATATTTGTTAAATAATATTTCTAGAGGCACCAGACTTCTAGGTATAACATTTCCTTTCAGCTGCAGCACTTTATTACCTGCTATCTTCTCTTCCCATATGTTTTCTGCAATATTTTCGGTTTCCTCTTCTTCATTGTCATCAATCTCCATATTAGAGAATTCTCCCACTGTCTCTATGAATCTCCTCATCTGTTCATCATCTTCAAATACCTGCCAATGTTTAATATTATCTGGGATAGATGGCATGTAACGTACCTCCACTTCATATCTTAAGAGCGGATTCTGAGGAGGACGGAATGTACTGGCAGCTGCAGCAAGAGAATCTGCTATTCTGTTCTGCTCCCGGGGCATGAACTATATATTAAAAGCCAGGAAGAAATTTTCCACCATGTCCCATACTTCATTTCTATATGCTCTCAGCCGGGGATGTTTGGTTTGACATTGATTTCTGATCTTGCTTACCACCAGCTCAGAGTCTCCCATGACCTTTAGATTTTGGATGCCCATGCTTCTAGCTGTCTGTAGTCCCAATAAAAGTGCTTCATATTCAGCTAAATTATTAGTAGCCTCATATTCCAGTTTAAAAGACAGTGGGACCCATCTGCCCGTAGGAGAGATTAATAGCACCCCAGCTCCATTGCCTTCTCTAGAATTTGCTCCATCAAAATGCAAAGTCCAAATTTCTGATTCCTGATCTTCTTTGGGCTGCTCAGCTTGGATTTGACCAAAAGGGGGCTCATAGGCATAATTTTGATTTTCTTCTAACATCAAACATGAGAAGTCTCCCTCTTTGTTATAAACTGGGGAATTCTCTGAGCAGTCAGAATTAGTTACCATTTTAACAAATCTAGTCTCCCTGTATAACCTCCTCTCCTGGCCTCCAAAGACTGGGAAAGTAGCATATGTTAAATCCAATTTTATTGACCCACCAATTTTTGTACCCCAGGACCTTGACAGCAGCATGCCAAAGCGGGCTGGGATATCAGCAACCACAATGTCCATGACCACACTCTTTGCTGGAATTTGGGCCAAGTTGACCACTAAATCTTTAATCATTCCCAAGCATTTAACTCTTTTGGAATAAAATGAATATAGGTCTTTATATGGTCTTGTAATTTGCAGTCCTAGTTGTTCCATGACAGACAGAGGCATAAGATTATGGGAAGCACCAGAATCTAACATACAATTGTTGAACAGCAGGTCATGAATAACTAGAGACACATAAAAGGGAGGGGTAGAAGGATCTACTTCCTCAACATGTGGGCCAAAGACTACCATGGGTCTTTCTTCTTGAAGGTTTAAACTATCAGGCACAATTGGTATTTCAGAAGGAAGCATGAAGGAAGTAACTTGAGACTGATATACAGGTTGTTTTAATAGTTCGGTCAGGGGGACTGGAATCTTAATTTTCTCAAGTTCTTTTTGCAAATTAAAAGCAGGAGGGGGCTTTTCTATCACAACTTCTTTAAATTATTTATTTTCAGTTGAAGATTTAATTTCTTTTGACATTGACTCAATATTAGGAGGACTGACTATTTTTGAAGAAGAAGGAATCTGATCATTAGGCTGTAAGGGGGCATTCAGAGGACTCTTACCTTTTTCTATGTTTCTCTTTGTTGCTGATCCCTTCTGAGCAGGTGCTTCTCTCTGAGGGGGCTCCTCTTCTTGATCTTGAATTTGGGTCCTCTTCCTTGAAGATCTGAGATCATATTTTACATTGAATTGTGCTTGCATGAAATCAGCAAATTGCTTACAATAATGATCAATCTCTGCTTCTTCTTCTTCTTCTTGCAATGGGCATTCTATATCATCATTATTTGAAAAAGCAAGATTTAAATCTTCTAATCCATAAGCAACGTCTTCAATGGAGTCATCTTCTGGACCTTCTAGGTACAAGGGATGTGGTACCTGATCTTGCTGCTCCTTTGTATCTTTGGGAAATATTTGCAATGGGGGTCTCTTATACTGGGGATTGTAACCTCTATTCTGGGCATTATAAAAATTCTTGGGAGCTGAACTCTTAGCCTCCAGTTCAAGCTTGACCATATTATTTATCATTTTTCTTATTTTGTCCATCTTATCTGAATCTTTATCTTGATTAGAGGTGGAAACCTCTTCTTTGCCTCTCCTCCTAGTATCTTGTTCAACTTTTCCCTTTAATTTCCCGGTGGAGGCAAAGTTTTCTTCCAACTCCAGAGCATCTGACTGAGCATCATCTAAAGTGGCAGGTTTTCTCTCCCTTAGAGAGAATCCAAAATCTGAGTCAAATGCTGCTATGAAAACAACTTTGGCAGCATTGTAATGTGGCTTCATATCAGCAGGGAGATTTAGATATAACTTATTAAACCTCTTAATAAACTCTGATACTCCTTCATTATGTTTCTTCTTCAGAGTATTAAACTCAGTAAGACACTGCCCATGATCTTTCTTTTCTCCCCACTTCCTGAGAAAGGTATTCTCCATATCATCCCAGGTGGTCACTGAACGGTTTCCCAAGGTCTTAAACCATTTTCTGGCTTCACCCTCCAAAGATTGTACAAATAATCTTAGGACTACATCCAAATGTTCAACATTTAAGTTTTCTGCAAAAGAGAATAAAGTCTCGAGATGTTTCTGAGCATCAGTTTCATTTTCGCCATTAAATCTGGGCAATATCTTCAAATAATCCTGTGGCATATCATTTAACACTTGGGGTAAGGCCAGTGGAGCATATTTGTTCAATAGAAAAGCAGGAACATTAGCCATTGGAGGAGGTGGGGGTTGTGCAACAGTCTGAGATACAAATGAAGGAAGAGGAGGAGGAGGTAGTGGAGTATGTATAACAATGGGAATAAATTGCACAGAAGCATGGGGTGTAGATGGGAATAGTTCACGGTTAACAACAGCTACTTCTGTGACTTCTTTAATTTCCTCAGCCTCGGGAGTAGGATGGAAATCCTCTTCAATCCAGGTACTTCCTCTACGTGGAGTTTGTGAGTAATATTTAGGATTTTCCTTGGTAGAATCGGGATGTTCTGTTCTGATCTCTTGAGAAGAAGAGGGCGGATAATCTTCAACGGAACATTCAGGGTTTTCAGCACGAACTGATTTCCTCTCCTTCCAAACTCTTTTATGAATGATCTTCTCTGGGTCAGACACATAGGGTGTCTTTGATTGAGATGTATCTAACCTCAAATGTGGCTTACGAGGAGCCAGGACTACCAATAAATTTATCAGATAAAGAACAATGGAGTCGCCAAGGTGAGAGGTACGCAACTCTTCAACTCTCTATGCTCACCTGATTAGAGAGTGAAAACAATTTGTCGAGGCCCAAGGAAACTGATATTCTCAAATTCATCCCCGGAAACGGTGCCAGAAAGATGTTGTGGACAATTTTGTCACCCCTAGAGACAGCCTAGAGTTGCTATAGACCAGTGCCTAGGACATCTTAATATAGCAAGGAGCTCATAATATAGCTTGGGTTTTCAATCCAAAAGCTCTCTTACTATCTCCTGTTAAACAAGGAAATTAGCTTAAATGGGACCAATCTCTCTCAGAAGCTGATACAAAGATAAAAATAATGTAGGTACATCATGCAAAACTCCAATACAAAAGCATCAGATAGTTAAGAGACAACTTACTGCAAAGAGGGCCAATTCAAATAATATGCCACAGAAATCAAATATCAGAAAGTGGATGCAGTGAAGAAACATGAAGAAGATACTAGTTAGCATGAGGCTGATACCCAGATACACAACAAAACCACATATGGGCTTATCCAACTAAGAATCCATACATGACAATGGCGTTTTAAAAGTACCCTCCTCAAGTAACTAATATAGTAGAAAATATGGATGAAATGAACATGGAACAGTATATCATGACTAGGCCTATTTAAAGCGCTTGACTAATCCAAGTATGGGCACCAACTGGGATGAATCCTTACTTAAGATCAGTGAGCCACTCGCATTCTAGAGCATGATACAAGAAGATAAATAGCATGGAATGAGATTTTATATTAACACATAAGAGAAAATTACATACTGTGATATACCAAAGACTAGAATCCTCATTACAGTTATAACTCCTCCTCACTGAGACCCTACGGGCTCTGAGCCTTCATACAGAAGTGTTACAAAATGTATACAAAATCCTTTTCACTGCACAGATTGCTGATAGAAATCTGGAACCTTTCTAATGTCTTATTTCTGGGTTTTTATAGAAAAGATAGAGAATTCTCGAGAAGGAGGTAGATGGAGCACATTTAATGACTTGATTTGAACAAAATGGCGGAAAACATTCGCGCCCACACTGTGAATGACTAAATATAAATGACTGTACTTTACAATTTACCTCCAGAAATAAATGTTGAGGATGAAAATCTCCTCATGAAGAAGACACAAATAATAAAATATACAATGTTATGCCCTTTACTGAAAGAGGGAAAATCTGCTGCCATAAAACCCTGAGATAGCTTGTGATTGTGCATAGTACTCTCGGACCTCTAACTTTGAATTTAAACCCCAGATCTTTAATGCAGGGTGTTGCACTTCCCGATCTTTCACCAATATCTGTAAGCAGCCCCATTAATATTTTCTTGCTGTGTAATCTTTCCCTCTGTAGGTGTCTTTAGAGTTCAATGGATTTTATCCATATTTCCATTAATGAGGCCATATCATAACAGCTGCCTCCAGCTTCTTTCTTAAATTTCGCCAGCAGAATATCGTCCTTTGACATGCTCTTGACCTCTGCAATGGAGGCAACGAATTAAAGCATCTCCTTATCATCTTGAAACCTGCAAAACCCACAGATACATTAGAAAAACCAGACTCAGGAGCAAGGGGCGTGGAGGTGGAGATGGTGATGACGCCGCAGACATGACCATATGGCAAGAACACGCAGGGTGGCGGAGGAAATATGATGGAGCCTTTGATAAACAGACAGAAAGTAGATTTTCCACGTAAAACGGTTTGAACATGATGACTAAATAAAACGATGAATACGAATGAAAACACACACATATATATATACATACAGTAGAGGAAAATATCATGGACACGCAGGAATATGACACATGGGTGTACGAGGGACAGGTGGAAGAATGACGTGGCTGTGGAGTCAACAGGTGGAGGAGAACGCGTCTTGGACCGTCGGATTTTGAAAACAGATCAACTGCTCGAAGGCGCTGGGAGCGATGTAGTAGTGGGCCATGGGAAACTGTAGACTAGCGTTAATGCCCACGCAACTAAGTCAAGAGGTAGCCGTTGGATGAAGATTGTGAGATCGGACGGTTTACGATCATTTCGCTGCCCAGCCATTGACTAGTCTTTAACGCGCGAAATGGCTGTTTTGAAAGTCGTACATGGGGACACTTGTCGCGCGTACAATGGGATCGCTGGCCCCATAGAGAATACTTCCAGCCTTATAAAGGTGGTGCGGAATAAAACCGCCAGTTTCCGAGCGCGGGGACCACCACGATAAATCAAATTCCGCTCCGTTGATTTGGCTTTGGATCTGACGACCACGGTTTGGCCCGAAAACGTGAAGCGATAAACTCCTGCCTGTCTGGCACATGGTCTTGTGCTCGGGTCATGTGTGAATTAAAACAAAAGGGGCTAAGGCTTTAGGGGGCCAGGCCCGACATATTTCCAAGCGCGGGTTTTAACCTTTGCACAATGTATTTTATGAGCGGAAATGGTAATGTTAAACAGAAACATGGAGGTTTTTGGCTGCGAAAGATGTTTGAAACAGATTCGGAAGAGGCAGCGAACCAAAAATTTATATGCAAGGGTCAATATCTACAACAAGGTGCATGTTAAGTTCCTATATTACTAGTATAGTCCATTATTTTTGTTAGTGTAACCCCCTTATTATTATTTTTGTATCCTTGTAACCCCCATATTGTTATTATTGTGCCCTTACATTATTATTTTTAGGTTCGCTAGGATTACATTGTGACCCCATGGACTCCTATATATAGAAAGGTGGTTTTGTCATTTGTATGATCCAAGAATTTTTCATTCATGTAATGTATTGGAGGTTTCCCCCTCAAAGTGGCTTATTTATAAGGCATTGATATCTATTTTCTTCTATTTTTCGAGCTAGTTTCACAATAGAGAAAGAGGGCAAAACACTACTTCAAGAGAAATCAAATTACAATGTCAAAGCTCCAAAAGGCCAAATCAAGAATGGAAACCCTAACCAAGAAACATGAAGGGGATAGGCTTGATATCCTTGCTTAGGCATCACTCATTTCCTAAAAAACCTCATCAGCTTCGTACAAAAGAAAATTTGAGGAAATTTGAGCAATTTTTGAGTTTTTTGAATTTTTTTGTGTTTTTGATAGTTTAGCACAGTCCCACTATGAAAAGTGAAGTGCCCTAGGTGCTACAATTTTTCTAGGGACCTCCAATGGAAAAAATTAAGGTACCATTAGATTCATAAGGCCATTTATAGTTAGGGAAACAATTTTACAAAACTTTTTTGGGTCAAATAAGCAGTCAAAAAGTCAAAAAGCATTCAAAAAATGACAATTCTGCCCTATTTTGGAGGTTGTCATTGCGCTTTTGAACAGTCTTGGGGAAATTAGTTTGTGGAGGGTAAAATCAGCACCATTTTGGAAACTATACTGGACAAGATTTCCAATGAGCTATATTGAGCTCAATTTGGACACCTAGAACCCCCTCAAAAGTGGAGCTGAAGTTGGCGCTGCGCTTTTGACAAAAATTTTTAGTTTGCTGATATTTCCAAATTTTCTCACTTTTTCTAAGTTTCACTTGTAAAATGGTGTTTTGACTAATATAATTCATGATTTAAATGTAATTATGGCATTTTTTACAATTACCTAGGGTAAATACATTAGATGAAAACTTTCGATGATGATTTAATGAATCAGTTTCCAAAAAGTGAGGGATGAGTTAGTTTGACCTCCCTACACTCCAGGTATCAGTTCAATTTTTGGTGGAACTACTCCTGCACTTAGGGATTCGACCCCTGAGGATGGGAGAAGTTGTTTTGTGGTATATATATTTTACTTTTTGATTCATTTTAGAGGTTGGATGTTGTTGCATTGATCAAAGACTCTAATGTAACTAGTATTTGGTAGGAAATTAACGAAAGAGTTGTAGATATTTCTTTGGGATACCTGTGGTATGGAAATTTAGCATTATTATTCTTATGTCACATATGTATGAATTTTTTTTTTCATGATCCATTTCATCTCTATTATATGTTGGTTTTTAGGTTAATAAGCATAATACATCTCTCATGCTCTGTTTTGGGAAAATATTCATAGTTTGTTCATTTTCTTCAGTTTAGAAAGAATACATGCTTTTCCTTTCTATTTCTAGCATCTCACCAGTTTGATCAATATCACTCTGAAACCCTAAAGTGTTAGCCTTCCTACCTACCTTTCCCCATTGAATCTCTACAACCCTAATCTTGTTTTTCCCTCACCTAGCCTCTTTAACCTAATCCTCATCCAACAAAATCAATTCAAACAAACAAACCCCTGTACTCATACCTAGCATAAAACCCTAATTCATCCAACCCTCTTGGTTGTGACTTTTTGGAGAGAACCCTATCAGTTTGGTAGGTCTAGCTACCAAGCTAAAATATTGGTTTGTGGTTACCTCTTTTTGGACTCTTTTTCAACCTTAGAGATTCGATAGAGTCATAACAGGTTCGAAAAAAAGGGAGGTACATGATTTTCTACAAAAACAGGGGATAAAGTTTGTAGAACTTATTTAGGAAGAACCTTTGAGAAAAAAGTAGTAGAGGTATCAAACTTTCATTTACTCGTTTTCTTAATTAGCTTTTTAGGGTTAGAAACCGGGATTCTCAAGGGGGATATTAGTTAGCCCTAGTTTTATCCCTTCTAGAAGCCCGAAATTCTCAATGGAGTCTCCAGGTGTAAAGTAGTCTAAAAATATAGATGGAACTGTACACCTCATAACCAGACTTATACCTTTGTCATTCACCTAGGGATAAACTTCAATTTTCCTCCCTGACAACGGTGCCAAATATGTTAGCGTAAGAAGTCACTCCTTGACTTCTTAAGGAGTAAGCCTTACACATCATATTTCATTTAAAATTTTAAAGGGGTTGTTTCAATGGTGGGATGTATTTCTCAAATATGTTGAAATGAATTAATGTTCCTTAAGAATTTCATGCATTTGGCAAGCTGCGGAAAATATAAATTGTGTGGGTAAAAGGTAGTATAGGGAGAAGAGTACACAAGTGGAATAATATGAATAGTTGGTACCTATTTCATAACTATCCTAAATGAGTCACACAACTATGATGAGGACCTTTAACACAAACTATGTTTATGTTAAGAAAAAAACACTTATAAAATATATTGCATGTATAAATTATTCCACAAATCCTTTATGAAATCTTCACTGACATGTTCTATTACACACATATAACTTGCAGAAAACTGAAAGAAAATAATTTATTGTTAAAACCTTTAACAACTTCTCACTCACACTTCACTAGTTGCCGCAATTTATATTTTAGAAGAAATTAAAAAAGAAAAGATACACACCACACATTAGATGTTCCTTGAATCACAAAATCCTCCAACATGAAGCAAAAATGTTTTTTTTTATTATATTCAGTCTTCAGGTAGACTAACATCCAACCTGGAAATAGTATTTACAAGTGATGTATATAGCAAGAGAGGAACCAACTCCATCTCTTCTAAAAATAATGAAACAGTAATTCTAACATAACATATGTGTCAAAAGAATTTTCATCCTTATTTCCTTGAAATCTAATAGAAAGGACAGATGGAGAAAGAAGAAGAGAAGAATTCTGGGATGGAATGCTGAGTGTGTTGTCATGGTGCCCCTTTTTCTGTTGAATTTTATCCTTGTGTCTTGGGTCTTTAATAACCATGTAGCTTCATTTAATAAGACCTCCAACAACCTCATAACCACCTCTCACCATCACTTGTATTATCCATTTGGTTATGGATTCTTATCCATCCTTAACTGTCTTGGAAAAACTTGCTAACAGGTGTCAAAATTCAGTTAAAATAGGCGTTGCCATAAATTTCGGTAAAAACATGTAACTGCGCAAAATATGGAATGCTACCAGAAATTCCAGTAGCACCCTATTTATTTTTCAAAATACATGGGAAAATGTTGAAAATTATGTGATGAATTATATTCCATGACACCTAGGTTGTTGTTCAAAATTTGTAACTGATAAGAAAAAAGGGATTAGTACCAAAAACCTTTTTACCTTTCCGCTAAGTGTGTTGCAGCTTCAACAAGTTTATCTAAATCAATTTTGCTATGAACAACTATTGTTCTGGATCTAGTTTCTCTTGTAGTTTCCCCCTTGACAAGGTTTTTGTCCTCCTTATAGCCCTTTTCTGTTTTTTGTCTTTTTTAAGGCTCTGAGTGTTGTTCTGAAGGGGTTGGGTTCTAGATTTTCTTCATGGTTTTTTCTGACTTTGAACCTTTAGGTTTCCCTTCAACATCAATGACTTCTGTCATTAGGCTTGGCTTGAGTAGAGCCTTGGATTTAAGCCTAAACTTATTTCTCTCTCTTGTATGTCTCTTTCTGATGCTAGCAAGAGGTTTAAATTCTTCTTTCTTCTTCTTGCTGTTGATTTCATATCCAACATCATTAAGGAGTTCTTCATATGATGGTGTAGGTTGATACTCCTTCTGCAAATTTTTCTGAATAGGTGCTTTTGAAAATTCCAGTAGCACCTACGCTTTTGATTTATCTGTTGTTGTAGACCTTCCTCTTCTTTCTCTAGTGTATACATTTGGAAATGGAGGAACAGGGGGTACTATCTTCATGGACTTGGGCTTGATTGCTGAGGAGCTCTCTCCTTTTTCCACCTTTCTTTCAGTTTTTCCTCCATAAACTTTCTCTTTCTTACCTTTGGCCTTCTTATAAATGTTTTATTTCTAGGTGTTTCTTTTTTTTCTTCTCTTTTCAGGTTGAGGGTTTGACTATGGAACTGGAGGTGTGGGTGTAGGTTGGATTTCCCTATAGAATAGAAAATGGTCCCATGTTTGGTTTCTCTTTCCCAACTCTTATTCAACCAAAACTTTGATCAAAGCTTTATCATACAAGGTGTACTCAGAAATAGAATTATGGGTCTGAACCCTTGCTAACATCTTGGTTAGGATTTTCAACAAGAAAAATGGCAGATTCAATGTCTTCATCCCTACAATATGAAAAAGAAACCTCATGTGATATAAGAATACCACTGTATACCTTCTTTTACATGTGAGGTATATCTTGATAAGCTTAATTTCCTCTTCACAATCATTCTTAAGGTATCTATATGGGATGCCTTTTTCCCAATTTGGATCTCTATGGGCATCTTTGAGGAAGCTTTTGAGATCACCTCGTGTGATAAATTGTCCCTTGAACCATTCTCCTTCTTGGGGAAGGTTGAAGGCTTCAGTAATGGAGTCTTCAGAAACCTGCAAAGTGAGGCCATAAATTGTAGCCTCTTGTCCATTAAAAGAGTTAGCAAAATATTAAACAACCCCTAAATGTGAGCTTCCCAACCTGGTACAAAGAGGATACCATCCTGACTGCATAAACGAAGTTCTTACCCTTGGATTAGCATCAACCAAATGTAGACCCTATGGCTCTATTCGATTTATCTTACCATCTGTTTTAGCCATCTTCAGAAAAATAAAAGACTGTCTCCTGCAAATGATAAGTGGCAGAATAGGAAGAGTTTACCTTATAGGTGTGTCATGTATTATTCTCTAGAAACTTTTCTAAAATCTAGACTTCTTCTCCAACTAAAACTCTCAACAAATTCGAATCTAGTAGCTCAATCTTTAAATGAAAACATTCTTGTTTTTAGGTGGTTTTAAAACTAAATCTTGGTTCACCACCCCATGCAAATCACCCTACATAATTAAAAATATTAATGTTCATGATGTGCACCATGTGACAGACCATCACCACCATCAGTTGGCCATTTTTTCCATATGGGAGCTTCAGATGGCTTATGGCAAGTGTTTTTATGACTTGCAGTCACCTCCCCAAACTGTGTTGTTGATTGGCCAGAATTTCCGGCAGCACCGTTGTGCAGCTAGTTGAACGATTATGGTGTGTGGTGTGATCATCACGATCCCTCTAATTCATAAAAACACGTACGTTAATGTATGGATAACTGAATTTGTGTAGATAGGCATGGCGAGCAACAATTTAGTCATTAAATTTGGACGACACATGTGACTCAATGTATACAACGACTTAAACTTAGCTAACTGACTGTACTATGACACCTATCATTAGATCCTAAGAGTTTTAAAAAATATTTGATGTGGATTAACGCTATGACACGTGGTATAACTAAAGCGGATGCAATTTTTCCGAAAGGCTAAAAAATTGGTGCTTCTGAAAATTCCGGTAGTGCCCAATTTTTTTTTTTTTTTGAACTTTAATCCTGAAAATAAAACTATGGAATGGACTCATGACTTAGCAAAGAACTGTGCTAACATAGTGAAGGTGGTTTTGGATGAGTGGAAGGTGGCCCACCCCTTGGGCAGGCTCAGAACCTCTTAAGAGGCATGTCTTGCACCTCTAAGGTTTGCTAATGGTGTAAAGATGACGAATCTGAAAATAAGGTTGATGTTAATTTTGATGAAAAGAAGGTTGATGAAGGGTGAGAAATGAAGCTAAAGGTGCTAGCGAAGTCCTCCTTTGATGTGCTACTTGAGCCTCCCAGTAAACTACATGTGCATGCAATAAATATGGGAAAATTCATCATAAAGGAAATGGATAATATGAGTTTAATTTTAAAAGAAAATCTACTTTAGCCTACAAACATAGATCTAACACAACATTCTAAACATATTCATGGAACTACAACAACCTAACTTATTCATTCCAAGAAATCATAAACTAAAAACTAATTTTGGCCTACAAGGAGGTCTACCCTCCTCAAGCTCCAATGAAAGAGATGAGAGGGGGAGGCTTGACTCATAGATTTCTGAGTTTATAACCTACTCTAACAACATGTAAGCAAACCAGATATATTTCAAAAGACAAATGGAAGAAAACTAAAAAAAACGAATTGAAATGCAAGCAAACTAACTAAATAATCATAAGAAAAATTAGCTACAATGACATAACAGTAAATAATGAATACACAAGAGAGACTAAGGCTAATGGATTGGGCCCTAACCCACAAGCCTACCCCTATGAAACTAGATCAGTGAAGCACAACTTGAATACTCATTTTATTGCAAAATATAGTCTCATTGCATCAACATGAAAGTCTCAAAAGCCTATTACAAGAGCTAAAAGCCTATTATCTTCCTCCAAAGTTTGAATCCTAATGAGCTCTTTCTCAACCCTATTTAACCTAGAGGGTAGCTACCAACAACTCCCTAAAAAATATGTGATTTTTCCACTTTTACTACAAGTGAAGTGTAGCTTTGGTGCACTTGATCTTGAGTTTGCTTGGCTGCCTTTAATTTCGAGTTGTTGGAGGGAATCTCGAGGATCTCTTGGTTGCCTTTGGGAGTTAAGGTGGTGGAGAATCCCCCTAGAATCTCTCCTTGATGTTTACTCCGAGATTTAATGGAAAAATATTCATCAAAAATGAAATATCTTCGTGATTTTCCTGCATTTAACTCATGTTAGGCATTCGAAGTATGACAAGCCTCAATCACCATCTACACTAGAAACATAAGACCATAATATAATTAAAGCGCAAGGAAAAGAGACTTAATAAGGCAAAAAGATGACCATTAACCCCTGCAAATGTACCTAATGATGGAGCTCATCATCACCCCCTTACCAAATGGTTGCTCATCCTTTGAGCAACATTTTCCTCCTTATGCATTTATTTCAAAGCTTTGATGGATCCTCTGACTTCCCAAGGAAGAAGTGTGGGAGTCCCTTCAGGAGGGTAAAAACCATTATTCTTTTATTCTTCCTCCCATTCTCTATTCTGATCATATTTTTCCTTTCCATCACTCAACCCCAACAGGAAGGGTGGACTGAGCTTCAAACCAAGCCACTGAATCTTTTTGACCTACATGACCCTCTTGTATAGTGGTGATCTCTCCAAGGCACCCCTCAAACTTTCTGGTGTGTGGTACTCCATGCTTCTAAGGATGTGAGGGATGTTTTTCCATCTCCTTTGGATAGCCATTAAGCACTCATCTCCCAAAAAACTAGAAACATCATCAAAGTGAGCCATGGATTGAACTTGTGTGTGGAGGTATTTTTCTCCAAGTGTAGGATCCTTTTCAATATTAAGATGGTTTTTGATGACTCCCATAGGGCTGAATAGTTCTACCCTAATGTGTAAGGGTTATTTGTTTTCTCTCCTCATAACGCTTATCATTTCTTATTGCTCTGGTATCTTCATTTACCATCCATGATGCCAATGCCATTAATTGCATGTCTCCCATCTTAGGATTGGGGTCCCAAATGTTCAATTCTATCAATACAAGGTTATGCATGTAGAACTCTATCATTTTTTCCTTTTCTACCATACTTGATTAGTTTCAAAATAAATGAACTGTGTGCGGTCTTGAAAAATTAAGGATCCATGGGAGGCTAATGTTTTGATTTAAAACATGAGCCACTACTCCTTGAGGTAAACTACATAGGAGTCTGATGGATATCTATGTTGAATGGCCTTCATGCAAAATCTGCCATGGTGGCCACTTGTTTGTCCTTTTGCTAAAGCTGCTCTTGTAATGCTACATTCTCTGCTTGGGCCTTTTGAAGCTACTCTTTCAGCACTGATTCTCTGAGCCTAACATTAGATAAATCCTTCCCCAACTCAGCTACTTTTCCTTCCATGACCCCTATGTCATGCACACCTTTAGATGTGGAAAGCTTCATCCAATGATGAGTGTGTTATCACTCAGGTTTTCCTTGAAGTTGTGGAAAAGGAAAGTATACCCGAGGTAACCACAAACCAACCTTCAGATACATAATCTAGCCAATATGTATCCAGAGAGGGCTCTCTCTTTAAAATTTAGTTTTGTTCTTAGAAATTTTTAGGCTAGTTATAAGTCCAAGAGTTTTTATTTTGTTTGAATGGTGGAATCCGCCAACTAAGGGCAAGGTTGAAGATTTTCAGTCCATTGGGCTATGGAGTCGAAATGATGGCTTTAGTGGATTACTCTTCTACACATAAGATGGCTTTGCGGGGCAAGATAGCCAAACAGAGAACAATTTTGGATCTTAAAAATGAATGGAATGGATTTTGAAGGGATGAAAGGAAATCAAGAATCTTTCAACATGTTCAAAAGAAAGAAAATGAATGATTACAAATAAATATCAGCTAAGAATTCTTTACTATAGTAATCAAGATGTTTAAATCAGCGAAACAAGAGAAATTAAGAATTCGTTGCTTACAACCAATTTAGCAGAAAACATTTTAGAATAATCACAATTGAAATCAGAGTACACTTAAGTAAATTCTGATTTATTCTTTTATGTCAATTATTCAGAAATGGAACACAGTGATATTATAAATAGATATAAAACTTAAAACATAGGATAGAAATGACTTATTGAACTGTAGTCTGACACATGAATCCTGCAAAAAGTCTTGAGCTTCAATTCATCATCCAGCAAGCCACAAAGAAATTTCTCCAAAGCACTTTTATTCCAAAAATTCAATGTTACAGTGAAGTAGAATAATCCACCCAAAATACTTCCAAGAGTGAATTATTTATACAAATTCTAAACTAAAATATCTTGAAAAAATATCAAAATTGGTTCACAAATCTCTCTAACTATTTTACATAAATAGAACTTAAGTAAAGGACACTCAAACTAATGCATTTATTTGGCACTATTTTTGATGGATAGGTGATGAAAAAGAGGAGAATTCGAATTTGATCCAACTCTTAGTTGATGATGAGGCATCCAAGTCACTAACTACTTCCTTTTTTTGTGAATTCTGCTCCAACAATTCTGCAAACTTGGGTTCCAATGATACATTTTTATTTCTCAATCCGTAATAGATATGTAAAAATTGAAAGATTTTATTGTGGATAAATATTTTTGTGAGATAAACCTCTTTCACTTTCCTAAAATTCCTCTCCAGCTGTGCACAATAGGCTCTGCAAAACGATGTGTAAAACAGAGTTTTACAGAGTTTGAAAAATAACCTGTAAAGATGTGCATGTATCTCTCAATATGAAATCACTGTGCAAAAACTGAGATAGCTTTTTGTATATGGTTCACTTAGGAACAAAAACCGCCTTCAGTTTTGTAAGATGTATTTCGGATTGGCCACAATATTCTCTGCAAAACGATGACTTAACTGTAATTTTCTGCAAAAAGTGCTTTCCAACATTGTTTAATATTTCCAAAACCATAATAGCTGTTAGAAAAGTGAGAGAGGTTTTTGTAGATGGTCCTCTTAAGAACATAAACCTCCTTCCATTTTTCAAAATTCATCTTGGATTGATCTTAATATTTTCTGCAAAACAATGACTAAAGCATGAAATTTCTGCAAAAATGTTCCATCTTGTTATGTTTTTCCATCTTTTTACTTTTTTTCTCTTTTGACTGTTTTACTTTCACTTTAGACAAACTTCACTATTGGTGAAATTATTCTCATATATTTTTACCATTTTACTGCCTTTTTTATTTACTTTTACTGTTTACCTTTGATTGCTCTATAACTTCATTTTAACTTTCACTCTGACTTTTACCTGATACACTTTAACCACTGATACTCTTTAACTGTTATGCTTTTACTATCCCTGTAAATTCTCATTTCAATTTTACCATTCACTGTGCACATTTCATCATTCTAATATCTCTCTGACTTTGTATACAAACTGTTTTTTGAATGAAGATATTGAATTAAAATCTGAGAATTTGGAGAAAACAATTTTGTCAACTAGTATTGAAATTGTTGGTCCAAATCCATATTCTGATAGTAACCTGCTAAAATCAAACAATTTGTTAATGAAATATAGGTCTGCAGGGAGGTGATTGTAGGCTTTTTGAAAAACTTGTGGAATGAGATCAGTCTGTGAAGGTTTAACTCTTCATGAGATAAATTGGCAGATTTCTCAAGCATATCTCCTATGGACAGGGGAGTCAAGGCTTGACCAAGTTCAAAATGGAGCATTGTATTGATAGCTTGAGGAGTAATGGGGAAAAGGATACCCTGGTTCGGGGATAACACTGCTCTTTGAGTTGGATCATAATTGGAATGACAGTAATGGATAATTTCTGGGAAAATACGGACTGAGGGGATGAGATATCTTGGAAAATTGGATTCCCACAACCCAATGATATCCAAACCTTTCGAATAATCATCTCTGCAGTGACAATAACTTCGAAGGGGATTTTCATTGAAAACTAAGTCTTTAACTTGAAAATATTTATCCACTAATGGAAAATATTCCAATTCTCTATGAGGGGCGTTTAATGGGGCTACATTCAGGGCCAAAGGAATTTCCATTTTGGTTCTTGTGTATTCAAAGTGGAAATTTCATGGGTTTTTCACGGAATGGGCGCCATTTTAGTTTTGGAAGTTTGATTTCAGTTGCAGGAACTAAAACAGACCAATCATTAACCTTCTCTTCAGACTATGGCGTGAATTTAACACTGGAATGTGGATTTTTCAAAGAGTTCCAGCAAGAAATCGGATAAATACCTGTTTTATGGAGAATGTCGAAATTTACAGGTACTGGTTAACGGCGAATGAATACTCGGGCACTGGTATAACAATGGCGTTCAGCAATTTTGGTCGACAGCAGTTTAACAGCGGATTTTTCAAATTTTCAGTGGAGGACGCAGTCACTTTCACCAGACAAAATGATAGAAGATACGCGGAATTTTGTTTTATTTGCAAAGTCAACGGGCTATTTTATTATTTTTGAGAATGACGTCATCCGTGTACGGGAGGACACATCATCGGGGTCGGGAGGTAAGCGGTAATTTCCGCACCACTTTCGGGAGCAAGCGGTTTTCCGCGGGGAGGCAGCGATTCCACTGGTTGAATGACACGTAGCCATTGCACTATTTGAAAATCGTCGCGATTTCGCGCGTTAATGCTCATACAGAGGATGGCTAGCGGAATCAATAGGAGCCGTTAATCTTGGATGGGGTGATCTGACGGTTGTCAAGATGGGGAAATGGGGGAATGATAACAAGTGGGTCCGACGCGTTTAATTGGCGGGATTTGAACTGTTAATTAATCCAAATGATTAATTAATCCTGGTTTATGAAGGGTCGGGGTTACGGGTGGTTGAGGTTTTATTTTTATTTATTTTTTAAACACATATAAAATACATGTTTAAACTTTGTTTTTCGTATATTTTTATTATATGGCAATAAATTAATGCAATTTATTAACCATAGGGGCGGGGATAGTTTATAAGGATATGTTTTTAACCAAAGGGTATTGTAATGAGGGATTTTATTTCAAATATATGGAATTAAATACTTTGGCTAAAAATCTATAGTAAGAGGGTTTTGGGGATATTATCATAAAAGGGAGTTAAATATACTAGGATAAGGTATTATATCAAGGATTTAATAAATAAATCAGATGTTAATATGACAAAGGGACAAGGAAAACTCAAAATACTTTACTCAACTAAGAAAGTGAAGATTTCTGAAGAAAATTTACATTATATCAACTTCAACACTTAGATTTAGAATAGCAAGTAATTTTGAGGGGATTTTATAAAATATGGCATGATTTTCCTAAGTAAAATGGGATTTTACTTAGGAAAGGATTAAAAGTGAATGAGTGCAATGATGGATAACTTCAAGTACTAGGGGCTTTTCAATTATTAGGCCAAGGGTCCGATCCCTCCAAAAGTCAAGGAAATGCCTTGAGCCCCTTTAATATTCAAATCCCGTAGCACTTTGGGGAAATTAGTAAAACTTTTAGGGAAAAAGTGAGATGGGAAGTTAATGATTTTGAATTTGCTTTACTCTGAAATTCTGCCAATGTAGTGTTCTCTGCACTTGGTGATGAAAGTAAAGGATTAAACATATTTAGCACCATCATTCATCACATGAAACTTTGCAACACCATCTACCTACCCTATCTACTTTACTCTACCATTTTCTCTTCTTTATTAGGGTGCACTTAGACTGGCAAACCCTTATCAATCTTCTTTTCTTTTACATGGCAAACCTATCTAAGTCTACACTTATTACATCCAAGGGATCAGATTAAACAGTTGAGCACCTTTAATTCACTCTACCTATCTACTTATCTGCCAAGATTAAAATTTTTGGTCAGATATTTATTCTCTATTCTACAACATGAAATTGAAAAGTGAATGAGTCAAGTTTAAACAGTTTCACTCTTCATAAATTGTGGCAAAAGTTTGACAAACTGCACACAATTGCTTTATTACATCAGAGAAAAAAGTAGTGGCATTTAGACTTGCACACTTTCCTTGGCCTTTCTTTTTGATGGGGTTCATTTCTTTCACTTTTTTGACCATTTTATTCTTTTCACCCTTTGATTTTTCTTTTAGGGTATACCCTCTTTACATTTTTTAAATTTTTTGATTTTTTTGATTTTTTAAGAATATGGAACACCTTTTCACAAGAAAAAGGTTTGAACATATTGCATAGTTCACCAATTCAATCATGAAAAATGATACCTATTGGTATAGGAGTCTAATAGAGTGTGTGCTCTCTCCTCTTCCAACTGATAAAATAAAGGCATTGTGAACTTTGGAGGAATCAATCTGCCCCTATCAATGTATGTGTAGTAGGAGCTAAGATTGGGTTGGGGGCTATGGTTTGGCACTACTGCTACATCTTTAGGGACTGGTTTTGGTGAGGTGTGCTCTTCCTTGTCATCTTTTCCTCCCTCTTTTTCATCCTTTTTTACTCTTGTGCCTTTTCCTCAACTTATTTGACCTCTTTCCCATTTGTGGTTGTATTTTCTTCCTCAACCAAGGCCTTTTTCTCTAATTCTGATCTTGCTAGAGTTTCCTGTAGAAAAAATAGATTTTCATGTAGAAAACTCTGATTTGATTGTTGAAGACCCTCTTTAATTGCTTTTCACTCTTTTCAGTCCTTGGAGGGTCTATGGGGGTTGCATGAGGTGTATGGGATGCCAATCTTGTTGACTGTCTTCTGATGTATGTTACATGGATCCTTAGAGGTGAAGTGACCTCTTGCACCGTTCCTTCCTCTAATATTATTTCCCCATCTTTCTTTGGTGATTATTCAATGGAAATAGGGCTCTTGGTGGGATTCTGTGGTTTTCCTTGCCTCACCTTTTAACTCTTTCTAGTCCTGCAATACATAGGTGTTTTCCTTTTCCTTTTTTTTTGACGAGTGTGCTCAAAGTGGCTAAGGTAGTTGCCAATTTTCGATCTGTAATGTCTTGTGACATGCTAGTGTCTTGAGGGGAGGTTTCACTACCTAGGATAGGGTCCAATCCTTTGTTTTCCTTAGTCTTTTCTTCCTCCTTCCCCTCAGCTTTTTATCTCTCTATCTCTACTATCTCTATTTTTTCTGCCTCAATATCCATCTCTTTTTTTTCTTCCTTATTTTCTTCCTTATCTTCTTCTTCTTCTACCTCCCTCTCTCTAAGGATAGAAGAAAAGGTTTTCCCTATTTGGTAAATGAGGTCAATTTATGAACAAGTGATTCTTGAAGGCAATGATAATGAAATAAAAACATTTTCAAAGATGTTTCCTCACACAGAGAAGACAACATGAATATTTTCACCAATTAATGGATTTATAACATGAGAAATGGAGAATTGATTTCTATTTGAAGATCCAAGTCATTTCCGAAAAAGAAAAAGAAAAAATTCCATTTATTCACCATTCACAAACAACATTGCTGTAACAAAAATCATAACCATAGTAACTTAAGTTATTTATTTATTTATTGGTTTACAATAAAGAGTTGTTTTTATTTATTATTTCTCTTATGTTTTTATGCTTCAGGTATTCTTTACTTCAAGGTCACATTTTATTTTTTTTGTTCTCAAAATAAAAGGAGCAAGTTCTTAAGTTTCGTGATGTTGTTACTCCTTGGATGCTACTACTCGTGATGTTTTTACTCCTTGGATGCTGCTACTCCATAATGTTGTTACTCCTTGGTTGCTGTTACTCTGAATGCTGCTACTCAGGATGTTGTTACTCCTCGAATGCTGCTACTCCGCGATGTTGTTACTCTGCAATGTAGTTACTCCTTGATGTTGTTACTCCTTGGTTGCTGTTACTTCGGATGCTGCTACTCAGGATGTTGTTACTCTTCAGATGCTGCTACTCTATGATGTTGTTACTCCATGATGCTATTACTCTATGATGTTGTTACTCCTTGGATTTTGTTACTCTGGGTGTTGTTACTCGCATTGCTCTTACTCCGGATGCTATTACTCGCATTGTTGTTACTCGCACTGTTGCTACTCTGGATGTTGTTACTTGCACTGTTTTTACTCCGGATGTTGTTACTCACATTGCTGTTACTCCAAATGTTGTTACTCACACTACTAATACTCCAGACACTGTTACTCGCACTGTTGTTACTCCAGATGCTGTTATGTACAATGTTGTTACTCTGGATGCTGTTACTAGCACTGTTGTTACTTCGGATGTTGTTACTTGCACTGCTCTTACTCTGGATGTTGTTACTCACAATGTTGTTACTTCGGATGCTGTTACTCACACCACTGTTACTTCGGATGTTGTTACTCCATCGGTGTTGTGAATCTGTCATTGTTGTTACTCCACTAGTGCTGTGAATTCGTCACTGCTGTTACTTCCTCAGTGTTGTGAATCTGTCACTGTTGTTACTTCGTCAGTGCTATGAATCTGTCACTGTTGTTACTCCGTCAGTGCTATGAATCCGCCACTTTTGTTACTGCATCGGTGTTGTGAATCCATAACTGCTGTTACTTCGGAAAAATTTTCTAAGTGTTGGATGTTGTTACTCCTTCTAAAATTTTCTAAGTGGCTAGTGTTTTTACTCCTCTGATGCTATTACTCCTCCAGTGATGTTACTCCATGGTGATTTTTTTCTAAGTATTTAGTGCTGTTACTCCTCTAGTGTTTTTACTCTGCCAAGGTAAGTTTCCAGGTATGTCCTCGACCGACTTCGTGGACTTATTTGGTATTTTACTTATGACATGATCAACTATGACTGATGGAAGACATACTTTACTTTGGGGGGGGGGGGTCTCGTGCCAAAAGGATGATTATTATGGTAAATATTATCAGGAATGATTCACTCTTAATTCCTCATTATTTTGTAAAGTGACTAATCCTCCTTCATGTCACCTTCCTAACATCGTTCTTTTTTTCCCTTTCCCTATTATTACCTAAGTCATGGTTGTTGTCACCTCAGTCACAACTATTGTTGACCAATTTTCACATTGAATTCAACATTAGTAGGTCTTTCTAATTTTTTTTTCTCTTCAATGAATGGGAAATACTTTTAATGGTCTAGGCCCTCTTTGACATAATGATTGGGTAGTCAATTTATATTTGTTTATCTATAAACATAATCTTATTTTTAAGGAATAATTATGAAAAGATGATTTCATCATGTCAACTTTCAACCTTCCTAATTGGTCAAATCCCCGATCTTGTAAAATTTATGATGATGACCACATAATTGTATTTAAATCTTTCCGCCATTATCTAATGAAATGTTCCTTAACCCCAATATCAACAATGAAAAATATATTTATCAGCAATCATTTTAAGGTTATTATTTTTTTAGAAGAAAAACTATCAAATTTGAAAATAGTTACTACACAACTTTTTATGCCATCCCTAGCTCTTAAGGAGCTGATCTGCCACCCCATTTATTAAGTAATATGTTATTGATTGACAAAAAACATAGTTGAATTTTAAATATAAATGGTCAACTAGAGGATAGGATGTCTCATCACGAGCCGACCTACCATGATCATAGGTCCTAATAAAGTTACATTACCACTACTGGTCACCAAGCCACGGAAATGGCCTTCAGTCATACAAATGAAGGACAAGAGGTCTCATCACGAGCTGAATTTTTCACTTTTGTTAGATCCTGCGAATGGCATTATTATTAACTGGTTACCATGCCAAAACAATGATCTTCAATTGACATCTAAGTAAATTGAAAGGATTTTACAACTATGTACTTATTTCTAATAGATGGGACACTGGCATCTCAATGGGTTAAAAAGGCATCCTTGTTGAGGCTATGGGCGCTTTCTGGTAGCACTGGCTATGCCTATGGTATAGAAGTTAGTTTAATACTATATTCTACTTGGTTACCTTGTTTTCTCAAAGCTAATTTCTCACAAAGCTCACTACTGTATACAAGGTTTTCCAGAGCTCATGGTTCATGGGGTAATATTTAATGTGTTCTTAGATGATAGTGGTTATGGTTTATATGTATTATTGAGTTATAATATTTACTTTACATGTCAGGGATGAAACTTTTAGTATGTTTTATATTTGAAATTTTGTATCATCTAATCCATCATTCCTTTATTCTTCAAGTATCATATCTTTAATCAAATATAGTTGCTTTGCCTAATTAGTCACCATTTATTCATAGCTTAACAACACCACTACTATTTTGAGGTGAAATAAAGAGGCCTAATTCTGATTTTGAATCCCAGGTAATTGGACAAACCTTGAGAAGAAAAGACTCAGATAACTAATTCTCATAATTTTTGTGCTCATAACAACCAAAGCTTATGGGTATAGGGAATGCATATTTTCCCTTCTTATCCATTATTATCCCATGCCACTCACAATATGATTATGTCACTTTTATATGTAATGAGGTTATTGAGGTGATGAATTACTAATTAAGGATACTCATGAGATTTTTTATAGATGATAGAGAAACTAATCAGTTTGGTGGAAGGAAACCCTGCTACACTTTCTGATTACTTTTTCAGCTTGCATGGCTTCCACCTTCCGCATCACTTTCAGCATCAACTCAACGTACATCAGCTTCAAAAAAAATGTCAATCCATACATGCCATTCCACATTTTTATGGAGGTAAAACTTGAGGTAAAATAGCATAAGGTTTTGATCTATTAAAATTTTAGGAGAATGTCATGAAAAACCATTAAACATTATTCACTCATTTTTTTCAACCATTATTTCCATTTCTTTACCACTTCCCATTTTCCAGAGACAAAAGTTTTCTGTTTGGGGGAGTGTTAATTTCATTATCATGAACATGCCATTAATATTCTTTATCATTCATTGATCTCATTATTCATTCTCAAAATCTCCCTTATTCCATGTTTTTATACACCAAACAAAGATTTCAGCCATGATTGTAGAAACCAACCCAATTTGTTTTCTAGTGTAGCATGAGGGCATGCTAATTTTCTAGTTTGGGGGAAGGGTTACTATGCACGATGAATGATTTCTCATTTCTTCCTCATTTAAGGTATAAAATCCTAAAATTGATTTGTGCATATCCTTAAACTATCAACTAGATTCTTCTGATTTTTGGACAACAAAGATGTATCATTAAACCCAAAAAATTTCAAGATAAACCAATTTTTTAATCCCAAAAAAATGATGCATTATTACCTAAAACCATTTTGCTGATATATTGAAATCTGTTCGTTGCATTGATTTGATTTTTGGATTGGAGAAGCACTAATATAGTATAAATTTTCTTACAAAATTTCAGCAAAATCTGGTTTGTAATGAAGTTTGTATTTACTTGTATCATAATTTGTTTCAACTTCATATACATATGGTTAAAAGTATACATGAAAACTATTTTAAGTTAGCATTTGAGGAAGAAGCCTTCTCTTCCATCAGTATCATGCGTTGGGGTGAGCATTTTGATTATTGTATTACAACTTGGTTAATACAGAGGCATTGGGTTGCATAAGGACATGCAACATGTTCAGTCTGGGGGAGATGTTGGGTCACTAATTTGTATTATTATTATCAATTATTAACATCCATTTCATCCACTTATAATGTTCTTTTATCACATTATTTATCATAATTTATTATATAATTCCATTTCATAATTATTTATGCTTTTTTGTATAAATAATACTTGTTCTCCTTTATTTTAATAAATTAATGATTATTATGCATGATTTTGTCAATGATGTTTTATTAATGAATTCTTTATAACATAAATAACTATTTTAGCCTCCAAGATCTCTTCCAGATTTCAGATTTGATCTTCAGCGGATAATTAAATATTCCAACTCAGAAATTCACTATAATAACAAGAGAAAGTTTTGCGTTGAATGTTTCGGGGAAACGAAGATGAATCCTTAAAATCCGAAACATGGGTTTTGTGAAGAACGGACCAAGTTAGATTTCAAATGAGTAGTTTTTCAAAATTCAGTCTTGATTGAGAGAAACGCAGGGTTCTTCGAAGGAGATATTTGTAGATTTTCTGTTGTGGCTGTTTTCCAAAATTGCCCCAATTGTAATTTCCAGATTCAACTTGTGCCAGCTGAATCATGATGGAAGGATCTTTCAGATGTCATATTGTTTATTGATATTTTTAATCAGTTAATTTACCCTTTTTTGTTTGTATATTTAAAGGGGCACAAATGAGAACGGAGGATAGAATGCATAAGAGATAACGCATAGAGGATTGGCTACGCAAGGAATGGAGCTGTGTAAGAGAACATTATTTGATCAAGTTAATGAAAGTTAAATTCCTGTTACTTCTATAATTTGTGAGCATATCGTAGCCATGATCAGAGAGTTGGGCCCACTCTCTGATCAGGTGCTGTGCATTTCCTGTGTGTTGTTATTTCTATTTCATGTTTTGTATAATTTGCAATTGCTGTGACAGTCGATGTATTTGTTGATACTCTTCTTGTTGTGAATGCATTGTAAGGTTTACAATTTATTTCTTCCATTTCTTTATTTTTTGTTACGATTATTGTTGTTTTTTTAAATTATCGAATCCACAATTGATCTCAGAATTGTGCTATTGTCATATGCACATACTATGCGCATTAGCCTTGAAATAACCAACACACTCGAATTGATAATTAATGTGGGAAAAAGTTTGAATATTCATTCACACTTGGACACCAATAGTAGCTATGAAGGTTTCCCTATCCATGTATATGAAATAATTCCATGATACAAGTAGGTTTAATCTTCTCAAAACATCATTCACAATTAGTTTTATGAGGCCATGATGAGCCAAGTGCTAATATTTTCTTTGCCTCGCCTTGTTGCACATGTCATTTATGGAGTTCAGGAGGAATTAAGGGGTGTGTAATCTCTGTTCTAGAAGGAGTTATCCTTGAAACCTAAGTTCATTAAACAATATGAAATGATACCCATATATCACATTAAGTCTGCCTTCACAAGAGATAAAATTCATGATATGGAAGGCTACTTCATCCGAGGGGTATGGAGGGCTTTCTCTCCTCACTCCATTTTTGTCTTCAATGTATTCTTCTCCTGGTAGAAAGAAGTTCTTCTTGGTCACAGTGCTAGGCATTATTTCCTTAACCCATTTTACTCCTAAGGGAAAAGTTGTAACTCTGCTTATCAGTCCAGGTGATAATGCGATGGATACACCTCTAACCACAGTTGTGGCTCTCTCCTCTAAGTGTGACTGCAGAGCCACTGCAAATTCTCGAGCTATGTCTTCATCAAAACCTTTCAAAAGCTCAAAGAACCCTAGCCATTGGTGATTTTTGAAGATTTCCATGACTTGAGGATGGTTCCTAATTCTCTCAATGTCAGTGGGCTCCCTTATATTTAATTCCCCCCCCCCCCCCTCATTTTAATGGTTGTGATATGAAGGTGGTGAGATGTTTGAGAGTTATGTATTGGAGATTGAGGTCTTGAAACAAATGCAAGAATTTATTTTTTTACCCTTTTATTGCCAAATTTAACTTACTGTGTGTAAATTTCATGGAGAAATTTCAGTGCTGGAGGATGGAAACCACTTACCATTGTCCTCTGGTGTTTTTGTTTGAGATATGGTGGCTTTGGGAAGAATTTTCACCCACATGTGACTCTGTGTTTCCTTCTATACCCTTTGCTAATCTGCCTCTGAAGTTGTCTGTAGCAAAAATCTGTTTCCTATAGCACAATGGTGCATACAAGCTCAAATATCGATGCTTCTATCCTGAGGGAAAACACTGCTCTACAGCTCCTGCTTCTCTTCTAAATTCTCATTGAAATGGTGAAAATGAGATAGATCTTACATTTATGGCATTTTTAACTAAATTTGGAGCGTTTTGCTGACTCGTACTTAATACGAGTTTTCCTCTTTGAGAACTCTAGTTAATGATTACTAAGCCTCATAATCACCCTTTTCATACCCATTCACTCCCTCTTGAATTTATTTTACTTTCTTGGGTGGCATTTACTTTCAATTTTCCTCCAGTTTAACTTTGTTAGTATGAATCCTTTGTCGAAGTGTACGAAAAAGGACCACTTTAGCTACGCATAGCTAATAGCCCTAACAACAAAAGTGGCTGCCAATATCTTCATATCTGCGATTAGTTGAACAAGAAAAGAGCTGCAAAAAACCAGATCTATGCATGGAAAGACATTAAGCAGTAAAAACAAGGGTTTGCTCCATATACCAATAGACAAGACAAGAACAATTTTTGAAAGAATTTTTATATTAATTGGGCACCTAGGAGGAAAACAAGAAGGTGTATCCAATTCTCCTCAGTGGGATGGGTTCTTGGAAGTCCTCAGCACTTCAGATCTAAGATTTCTCTCTCTTGTTGGTGTAGAAAACCCACACAAAGCATGGAACTCAAAGGGAGCTCACACAGCAAATGGTAGAAAAATGGGACCAAGTGTATAGATCGAGAGTGATCTAATAGGCAACAAAAGGTGAAGAATGGTAGGAAAAACCCTCCTATTTATAACAAAATATTGGGTCATTCTAGATCTTGGTGCATGGGTTAACGAGATCTAGATCCACTTTTTATGGAATATTTTATTATATTTGTTGGAGGGAAAAGGTATTTGACTTGGGTCAAATCCCTTAATTTGTCAAAAATAAATAAATAAATGATTTATTTATCTTTTTTAAGGAAGCGGTTAGAAGATAATCAAATAAATAATGATTTATTTAATTATTTAAGGAAGTGGTTGAAAGATAATTAAATAAATAATGATTTATTTAATTATTTGTGGGTGATTTGGTCATATTTAACAAGGAATATTATCTAAATAAGATTCAAATAATTATTCCTAGAAAATAATAAGATAGATAAAGGTTTATCTAATTAATTTCTTTGTTTTTGGGTTAAACATGATTGGGAATAATAATTAAATTATGGTTTAATTAATTATTCCATGAGGAAAATTAAACAAAATAGGTTTGTTTAATATTTCCTTTTAGGGTTTCCTGTTTAGACCATAAACAACCTAATAAATATGGTTTATTAAGTTATTTTACATAGTGAAAGCAATTTTACTTATGGTAAAATTGGTCTTACATGGTGTACTTTGGTCCATCTAATGATAATAGGTTAGATGACCAAAAAATGGTGTAACAGATTTCCCCCCAGCGTGCGAGTGTCAGGAGAAAATCGTATGACCGAAGTACATTGTAAGAACTCAATCACCAGACAACAAAAGGGAAGTCAGAGAGAAATGAAAGGTAGATAGTGTGCTGAAGAACTAGACCCTGAGGAGACGAGACTCGCAGGTGCAACAAGTCTCTTTTTATGAGAGGGTACCTGTGCTGAAGGCGGCGGGGGAGGCATACCTATGCCCGCCGAGACAAAGTAAAAAAGAATAGTGTGTCCAGTAAACAAGGGACCGAACCATAAAGTACAACCGGCATAATCATGAGCCAGATAAAAATACAATGAGGAATCCCATATACATGTTGTGCCTGGGATAACAGCCAGGACTTGTACAATAATATCTGAGTACATGAGATACAAATACAACCCAAATGCCCCCTGTACATGGGGAAGGGCTCACAAAATCTGACTGATACATGCAAATCAAAGAGGCGCTGCAAGTGGCTAAGGCCAACATCATCAAATATATGGAGCTGCATCGAAGGCTGCAAGGAAGAGGTCATCCGGGCATGTGGGGGGCTACCTGCAGGGCCACCCCCTCATGAGGGTTGAGACATCTCACACACACCCGGGAATCATCAAGAGCTGCTGCTGTATCATTGAACCATCAAGTATACGGATCTCGGTCATGCTGAAAGGAGCTGGAGTGGAGAAAAAATCAAGTCAAAGGGAAATGAGAGATCCCTTTGCCTGATCCGAGGCACCGAACAAGAGTGGAAGCTGGAACCAAGGTACACCGCCCTCTAGACCTGGATTCTGGAAGGAATGAGCTGATGTCGACAGAAGGAGGTCCGCCATAGGTGAGGCAATGAGACATCCTCAACTAAGGCACGAGAGAAAATAGTGGAGCGACGAACAGACTGACACTAATGATGATAGGGAAATGGAAAGGACTGAGTAGCGAATGGACGACTTCCCTTGTTAGAGAATATAAAGGGCATGAATGACCTGGCAGCGACTGACACAATATCATAAGGGATAGGGGACAATGGGACTGAAGGTCATAAAGTGCGACACAAGAGAGAGACCAAGAAATGAAGGATGGAGGGCTATAGCAGGGTACCAAGGGACTCGGGATAGACTCCATGAATGGGATGATGACTCATCTTGGATGCTCTAAACAAGGGCGACTCGATGGTGCTGCCACACAGTAAAGGCCCAATGGGGGACCATGAAAACATGAGTACAAGGTGGGAACTCATGACGAAAATCGACACGAACATGGACAAGTATGGAGGCGAAGTGGTGCCCCAAGTACAAGTGTCGTAAGTGAGGAAATTCGATTTAAAGTGGAGGTGAAGTGGCCCTTCTTGGAAAAAATAGGTCCTGGCAAAGGATGAAAGTACAAAAAAGATGCTGGCTATCTAACAGAAAATAAAACACGCATCTCAGAAGGGAAATGCTAAGGGTAATATTTCTTAAGATAGAGTGCATTGTGAGGATTAGGAAGAGGATTGCCTTCAAAGTCCTCTAAAAAGTATGCCCCCTTACCAAGATCCTTACTGATGACGTAAGGGCCTAGCCATAATGAGTCGAACTTCCCGTGACCAAGGACATCATGGGCCTGGTCATATACTAGAACAAGGTCGCCTTCGTGAAAAGGACGAGGCTGGACTTTTCGGTCATATTGAGATTTGGTGCATTTCTTGGCCGCTTCTATGGTTTGTAATGCAACACGGCGGTTTTCAGAGACACGCTGAAGCAGGATAAGTCGTTGTTCTAGAGGTTGGGTTCAGGGAGAAGTTCAACAGCCAGATGAAGGGAAGGGATTTCACACTCGATCGGTAAGACAACCTCCTCTCCAAAAACGAGGTGAGGAGGGTTATGGTTGAGGGGCATAGGTGCCCCCGAGCATGGTGTGGTCATGCAAAAATGTATTTAGAAAAAGGGGAATCTAAACACATTTTAATGATGTGGTGTGCCATTTGTTCTTGTTATGGTTATGCAGTTTGAGAAAGGAAATGGAGGATTACCAATCTCTTTTGGTACTGCATATAGGGATCAAATGGACTTTAAGTTTCCGAGTTGGCATACCTGGTGTCATTATCTCAAAAAGAGGATTTGGAGATAATGAAATGATGCTCTCGTAGAAAAGCTATAGGTTGGTCAACAATAATGTCTAAGAGACTGGGTTGCTGATGTAAGATGAGGGAACGATAAGGGGTATCATCCCTAGAGTGATCTAAAGTGATATGGGACTCTAGAGGTTCTTCAAAATGTGGAAGAATACTGGGACTAAAGTCAACACGACCAGATACACTAGGAGAGTGGTGAAGAATTGCTTCTCTTGGTCTCTCAAATGTGGGTGATGTTATTACCTATAATATTTTGTTATACCAAAAGGTGGCTAAGATCTTTTTTGAGCCTCCGAGGAACAGGGGTTTTGGTGTTGTTTTATGGCTGGGAGTTGGGTTTTTGTGTTTGGTTATGGTATTCCCGATCTGTATGCTGACAAAGATGATGTTTTTGTGCAGGTATGGCAGATTTAAGGGTGAACTGGAGAGAGAGAGAGCTGGTACACTACGGGCAGAGATCCAGGCGGATCAGGGTGTCCGTCGTGTGTTGGCCAGGTTTGGAGTTCTAAAGTTTTTGGAGAACCCGTTGATGAGAGAAGGAGAGCCCTTGTTGGCCCGAATTATCAGTTATTGGGATCCAGAGCATGAGGTCTTTGTAGTGCAGGGGCACAGGATCGAACTGACAGTCCAGGATGTGTATTTCCTGATGGGTCTCCCACCACTGGGGATGGTGGGAAACACGCAACCAGTATTACCGTGGGGGCGGCATATCATGGAGTTTATGGAATGACATTGTCGACCGGGTCTCCAAGTCAAGGGGACTCGTATACCGATCGGGGATCTAGAGAGGCTAGAAACCCGTGCAGTGGCCGCAGCTGTGCTGCGTATCCTGGGCAACCAGGCGTTCCATCACATCACCGGGGGGCAGATGATGTTGGTAGAGAGTGTGTTGAGTGGGACCTACTATGGGTGGGCCCAAATGATGCTGGTGTCGTTAAAACGACAGTTGTCGCTCTGCAAGCGGCAAGTGAACCACGATTTCTCGTATGGGACTTTATTGTGTGCCTTCTTCTTTGAGAAGATCCCGACCTTGCGGCCTCGTGTACAGCTCCCAGATGGGGGCCCGAGAGAGCCCAAGATGCGTCGGTGGGGGCGGCTACTGTGCAGAGGAGGAGGAGGGGCGGTCGGGCGAGTGTTTCGACCTGAGTTCTTTGCCCATTGGGATCAGATGCCGTTATACATAGACGACTATCCCTATAGTGGGATGAGTTATTGTGGAGATCCGGACCTGCCACTTCCGCCTGGTCGAGTCTGGGGGCCCGATGGTAAGTGACAAATTGCTATTCTTGTATGGGCATGTTACAGTTTTTTGAATAGTAGCTAGGGTACTGATTCATGTACTGTTGGTGTGCAGATATAGCGCCGGTAAAACCGGCCGGATATATGGGACGACCGGCAGCAGCTGGAGCTGCAGGTCCGAGTGGGTCGAGTGTGGCCACAAAATCGTATCGCAAATGGCTTCTTCTCGAGAACATCCGTAGGTGCGAAAGGTTGCCGACCGGAGTATCAGAGCACGGTGGTAGGACTTTGCATCACATGCACAGAGCCATGTGGTCTATTTGAATGGTGAGGGGTCATGGTACAAGATGGTTGTTACAAAGATCATTTCTCACCTTCACATGATTCATGATTGCTTTGATGGTTTTGGGCACCCATTCCTACAGACTTGGACAAATTCACTTAAAAACAGTGTAAAAATCCCCATACGCGACTATGCCCGTACTTTTCCGCGTGTATACGCGAGTCCAGCTGCACTTTTCCGCGTATGCCATTAAAAATGATTAAAAAATATATAATTATTCCCTATTTTTGGGTTGGGTTGATGGTTACTCAGGTAGTTCAACCACCCCAGCACGTGGCCAACTGTTTCCAACTGTTGAAACTACTTGGAGGGAGTATAAAAACCCCTCATGTGTATGGCCTAAGGGAGAGAGAGAGAATTATTGATATTATACTCTATTGGTATTCCCTATCCAAGTCTGATTCCCCGTGCCTCCTGCACTTTCCCAGTTCATTATAGGAAACCCTTGTTTCCTTGAGATGCTCATCTCCCTATATGACATCTCGTATGCACCAGTTTGGAAGGAGTCTTAGCGAGGCAAGGGCTGGACGGATCCGGACGACGGTCTGCGAAGGCCGTGGAAGGATCAGGTGATCTCTCCACTTGTTACTTTTGTACATGCTATTTATAATACAGAAGTACCATGTTGTTCCCAAAATAAACGTGTTAGTGTATGCTTATATGTATGAGAATATTGTTATTTAAGCATTCATTATGATCTATTTAATGTTTTATATGGATTTCACTAACATTTAGAGTAGATATATGCTGTACAACCAGTTCTTCGTGCTTGTTTCTTCTTGTCTTTCAAGTTAAGAAGGAAGGACGGTTGCTGGGGGTTTGGACCCCGCGGGATCTTCTTCAACCGTAGGACCTACGGGTAACTTTCTCATTCTACTCTATTTAGTTTTTCTGAACGTGCATGGTTGTGTGAGTCCTTCTTAAGTAGCATGCCCCTGCTCTGTGGAGGTTGTAACCCAACGAACCTCTAGGGTGATATTCCCCGAAACAAAACTGGCGACTCCACTGGGGATCACATTTTTGTGATTCTCCTGTTGGGTTGTTTCAGCTGTTTGGTAGGATTCCAGCAGTTTTAACTTTCATTTGTAGTCCAGTTTACTTTCTTGCAGTCAGTCTGAAGTCCTGGTGTCTTTTCCAGGCTTGTCCTTTTTGTTTTTTCATTATTTACCTCTGTATGCGCGCTTTTTTCTACACAAAGTCGCGTATACACGCAATTTTGTCTAAAGGAACCCGCATATACGCGAGTTTCCCTTAGCACAGACGCGTATGCATGTTGGTTGCATAACTGTGAAGTAGCGTATACCTAGGCAGATTTTGAATTTTTGAGTTTCTTGACTTTTTGGTCCTTTCTGGCTGTGGAGACCTGTTCCTACAGTGTCTCTGTACTCACTGGAGTGTGAAGGAAGTGGTTTCATGTCTTTTCTCTCTTTCGTTTGATTGAAAACTAGTCTTTTTGGCAAAGTGTTGTTTCTGGTGCTGGCACTTCTGGATTGAGTTCCAAGATCGCTTTCTGAGCATTCTTGGTTGTTCTGCTTTATCAGAACAGAGAGCTTCTGCTCACTGACTCGCTCCTATATTTGTGTTGTGCTTCGCATTGCGATTTTTGCTTCGTTTTTTATTGGTTTTCTTGAGTTCCATAGGCTAGGTTTTGTTGCAACTTTTGAAGAGCTTTTCTTGCTTCTTTGGAGTTTTTGTTTGCGACGAGTTTGCACTATTTGTCTAGGCTGAGTGGCTGAGTTTTCTAGTCTTCTTTTGCTCTTATTGATCTTGCTACGAGTTAGCCTTATAAGGTTTGGGAGCATTGTTGAAGTTTGTGCTTGAAATTCGGTCTTGTTTGGTTTGGATTTTGATAGTTTTGCTTGGTCTTTTCGAGCTCTTTCTTTATAAAACAAAAAAGCTCAAAAAACATTTGCTTTGCTTTTTGTTTTTGCATTTCAAAGGCTTAAAAAACATTTTCACTTGTTATTTGCTTTTGTTATTGCATTTTCATTTTCGTTTGCCATAACTTTTGAAGCTTTTGTGAGGTTTCTTGCTTTTAGTTTTTGGCTTGATTTTGAGGAGGAGTTGTCATTTGATTTCTTCTTCTTGTTTTTAAGTGTTCTTGGTGTCCTCATTTTAAGAGTTCTTGATTTCGAGAACTAGCTTTTGGGCAACCAAAGAAGAGTTAAAACTGAAGGACTTTTTGGGAATTTCACTCTGCTTTAAGAGATTTTCATCTTAGGATTTACATGCTTGTAGTGATTTGCATTAGGTGCATTTAATCATTTAGTCAATTTCTTAGTTTTTTTGAGTGTGAGTTTGCTATTTGAAAAGAAAAAATACAATTTTTAGTCTCGTAGAACCTGTATAGAGATTGCTCTTCATCGAAAGACAAAGAACTTCATTTGCATGTAGTTAAGTTTTTATTAATTTCTTTTGCGTCAAAAACACCATACGTTTCATCTCCATATCCTTGTGACTTAACATAACAGCCCTTAAAATAAGCGATTTAATCTAAAATCAACTAGCAAGTTTTCTAAGTGTCAATCACCAACTAGCTAGGTTGTAGGGCCTTGGAATAGGTGAGTGGAGAGTTAACTCTCCAAGGCCGCTCAAACAAACATAGAAGTTGATTAATTGAGCGAAATCCAACTCCGTTAGGTGGACCTGGAAAGCTCTCATCCGAGAGTCAAGCGCGAGGGGAAGTGAAGGTTGAGAAGAGGGATACCCCCCCTCCGATTAGCTGAATCTGACCTCAAGACCGTTCCACCCGGCTTCTGATACGGATTGGTGCCCATAGTTGCCACTCCTAGGTTCCACACAGGTGACTGCGGGGGGGAATACCCGTGGTACCTGAGGCAGACGTCGCATCACTTTCAGCAGTACTTCTGGGGGGTGCCCTTGCGAAGCTTGGGTGCTTGAGCCGACAAAGGTTGTCGTTAGGAGGTCGGCGTAACTGTTTCTGATACCTTCGCTAGTTGTTCTGGGCCCTAATCATCCCAGACTGCTTTCGGGAGGTCCTATATTTCGCTTTCCTGTATTTTGGTGTCCGGTCCTCATCACCCAGAGCGGAAATACTTGGAGGTTGTTTGCTTGACTGTATCTCAGGGATTTTTATTTTTAGTGAGTGCTCTTTGCTCCTAGCTTTCCTAGCTTTTCACTTTTTTGAGTCTAATTTAAAAAATCTATAAAAGTGGCTGATCAAGCACCTCGTCGTTCGAGGAGAATCCGGGGGTTATCTCCCGAGAGTCCAGAGCCTTCTTCGAGAAGGCGTAGGAGTGATTTAGCAGGTGGTTACCACCCTGTGGCGTCTGACGCAGTGGAGAGAGATCCTCCACAAAGGTTTGAAGGTTTCATAGCTGATTCTGGTGTCGGTCCCGAGAGGAGCGTTCCGCTCACCTCGCGAGTTTTGTTTCCTCAGGAAGAAGATTTTCAAATTGAAGACGTACCTGAGCCTCCTGCTACAGGTCCATCTCCTCTTCCTCCTGATTATCCGTTCGTTGTTCAGTACATCGGACCTAAGTCGGAGAGACCGCCGGATCTTCCGTATCATTCTTATCTTTCGATGGCCACGACTGGGAACGCGGCTTCTACCGTGAGTGCTGCAGGCATTCAGACCCCTGCTTCTGTCGAGGCAGGGGGCACTATTGCTTCATCTTTGATTGCTTCTAGTGCTGCTGTGTTTGGCTCTAGGTTCACCCAAGCACATGCTTCTCATTCTGGTCCCTTCTGTTCAGGGATGTCCATTAGTGGAAATCCCTCTTTTTCCTTTTCCGCCGGTGCAGCTGGATCTACACCCATGTCTAACATGGCTAGTGGATTAGCTTCGTTTCAGGGTTTCCCCTTTGGGACTGGACACATTCCTAGTTCCAATCCTTCTTTAGGGTCGTTTCCGTTTACGTCCCAGACCCAGAGTTTCAACCCTTGGTCTGGGGGGAAAAGTTCGACTACTTTTACGGGATGGAATCCTGTCTTTACTACGGCTGGGGCAGGGAACCAGTTCTTCACAGGTCATCAAGGGAATGCTTCTTTCCCTTCATCGAGTACTTACCAGTCTTTTTCTCCTTTGTCTAATGCTTGGAACCCCTATCAGGGGCTTTCCTCTTCAATCAATACTTCAGCGGGGGGAACTGGTCTGGGTTTTGGTAACTCGGCGTGGGGAGGAGGTTCTTCTCCATTTTCTACGAGTCCTTTCTGGCAGCCTGGTGCCTCATCAAATCCAGGCTATTCTTTTTAGAATGTTGGGAATCCATCCCATCAAGGATGGAATCCTCAGGCTCCGCCTCGCTTACCTTTTCTGGCAACGTTAAACTTGCCAGATTTGTCGAAGTTGACTAATGACCCGATTCGTTATAGTCCGGGGTGGCCTCCGGTCCCGACCAAACTTCCTTCAGACATTCCAAAATTTGAAGGTAAGAATGGGGAGGATCCGGCGGACCACATCACCACTTTCCACTTATGGTGCTCTTCGAACTCCCTGATCGATGACTCGATTAGGTTGAGATTATTTCAACGCACCCTAACTAGAAATGCTGCCAAATGGTATATCGAGCTCACTGGGGGCAGTTTTGCCACATTTGGAGAACTGGCTGTCAAATTTCTAAACCATTTTCAGTTGCCTGTCAGATATGAGGCTGGGACCGAACTCCTGGCTAATTTTAAGCAGGATGAGGCAACTCACATTTCTGATCACATTCAGGAATGGAGGAGAAGGAAGAGGCTTATCAAAGCCCATATTCCAGGTGAATTCCTTCTCGAGTGGTTTTTTAAATCTCTACAGTCAGATATTTCAAAGGATGTATCCCTATCTGGGGTATTTTCTGAGGAGCAGGCCATTTTTAGGGCCCAGCAGTTAGAACTGATCTATTCTCAGTCTGGGGTACTTTATAAGTATTTGCCCAATGCTCCTCGCTCCAAATTGGATTTGTCGAAACCTAAACCTGGTCCGCATGGTGACGAGCTTGTCGGATCGGTCAATAGTAGTGCAGCCAGCCTGCTTTCTCAACTGCAGCAGTTGTCTTTACAATCTGCTCCTTCTGGTCAGGCTGTGCCTGCTGATTCATCACCTTCCCAGTCTTTGTCCATAAATGCTGTCCAAGCTTCTGACCCCAAAGGAAATCAACAATCCGATGGGAAGAAGAAGGGACGAAATAACAAGAAGAAGGGAAAGAATGGGAAGGGCAATGCAAATAAAACCAACGAGCGTGTTGGTGAGGGTCAAAAGGAGAAAAAGAAAGTGAAGTTTCCGTGCAAGCTTTGTGCTGGAGACCATCTCACACACCTTTTCCCTAAAATTCAGGATGCTCAGCGCCTGTTATCCCAGCAGGGTTCTTCTAGTTCCCAGGCTGTGTTAACAAACCCTTTTCCCCAAGGGCAGCAATTAGTTGTTGGCGCGAACCAAAATCCTGGGGCTTCCTCTAGGGGCACCCAGGAAGGGGAAATTCCATCGAACATTTTTATGATGAGTGCTCACGTGGATATCGCTACGAGATCCCGTGATTATGGCGGAGAGGAATCTTCGAAAGCTAAGGAAGTTCCTGATGCTACTGAGCCGCTTCACATCACGAAGCCAACTGTTGAGTCTATGCCTCGGATACCGAAGGCATCCTCTAAGCGGTCAACGATTAATCCGAACATGAGGGCTGCCCATAACTACTCGATTGTAGAAGATCTGGCGCAGAGTCCTTGTGCTATGTCAGCTTTAGAGGTACTCCAGTCTTGTCCGGCTCAGCGCAGTGCTTTGCTCACTGCCATTGGAGCTATAGATCCGAAAAATTCTCTTCCGATTACCTTTGATATGAAGAATTTTAAGAAGAGACTTCCTCATCATATGGCCTTCCATATATTAAATCGTTGTATCGAAAGACTAATATCTTTCGAACGGTGGTCGATGAGGGTGCTTCTACTTGCGTGATGTCTCTCGCATGCTGGAAGACACTTGGATCTCCCAAAGTTGTTCCATCCAGCACTGTTCTTACTGCATTCGATGGTCATTCTCACAGACCCCATGGTATTGTCCTGGCTTTGCCCATCTGTGTTGGGGGCAAAACCGTCAACATAGAGGTTGAGGTAGTGGATGCAGCCTTGGACTACAACCTTCTGTTGGGGAGGAACTGGATTTATGAAATGGATGCTATTGCATCTTCATTATTTTGAATAGTATGTTTCCCCCACGAAGGGAGGATCGTTACAGTGGATCAATCGGACCGTCCTCGTGTAGACCCGAATGCGCCTTCTGACTCATCTGTTCCCAAGTTGGATAATACCAAGGCGCCTATTGAGAATTTAGGAGTTGGAATGTATTCTTCCTTGATGGGTACTTTTGATATTCCTCCTCCTACAGTTCATATTAATGCAATTTCATCCTCCAAGGCTCCTCTTCGAAGAGAGTTCTTCAGAACTCATTATTTTTCGGACTCTTGGACCTTACCTTCCCCTACCGCCACATTAGCGGAAGGTCAAGTGGGTGGAATGGAATTTCCAATTTCTGCAGCTGAGATTGCTTATCAGTCTATTATTGACTCTGCAGAATCCATTCCAGCTCCTCTTTCGCTGGAAGAGTTGGATGGATATGTGGCTCCGGCTTGGACGCTTAGTTCTTCTTTGGCCCAGGATTTCCTTGATACCACTCTTCCATCTGAAGAGGCCATCCTGGAAGCCATGACTGGTATAGATAGACCGTGGGATGATTTGCATCATTGGTCTTACTTCTTACCTGACTTAAATGAAGTTGCAACTAGTTTTCCAAAGTCCTCGCCTCCTAGTCCCGTTCACCCTGCCTTGAACCCTTTTCGCACCAACACAGTTTATGTCGAAGGGAACATTGATCTTTTCCTACTATCCCAAGTGAACATTTCCAGGATCCCAATATTATCGAGAATGTCTTCATTGAGCCGAATGTTCCCCGTGAAGAGATTCAAATTTATACCGAGCTCTTCAAAGAGTATAGGAATGTATTTGCTTGGTCTTATGAGGAAATGCCCGGCACACTCCATCTATTGTCCAGCATGAGATCAAGACGTATGAAAACGCTAAGCCGGTCAGGCAAAAGCTTCGTCCGGTCAATCCTAGGAAGGCAGCAGCTATCAAAGCTGAAGTTGAAAAGCTGCTTAAGGCAGGATTCATTTTCCCAGTTCCTCTGACTGAATGGGTTTCAAACCCTGTTCCGGTAGATAAAAAGAAAGGAACGATTCGAGTGTGCATCGATTTCAGAGACCTAAATAAGGCATGTCCTAAAGACAATTACCCCACACCATTCATCGATGAGATCATTGACGAGTGTGCCGGTAACAAGATTTTCTCCTTCATGGACAGTTTTTCTGGATATAATCAAATTACTATCCGTCCTGAAGATCAACATAAGACTGCATTTATTTGTCCCTGGGGTACGTTTGCATACAAGAAAATGCCTTTTGGTCTTAAAAACGCTGGGGCTACCTTTCAGCGGGCCATGTCTTACGCCTTCCACGACATCAAAAATATTATCGAGGCATACTTAGATGATCTAGCTGCTCATTCTCGAAAGAGGATGGATCATCCTGGTCACCTCCGGCAAATATTTGAAAGACGTCGTTTTTATAAAATTCAATTGAATCAGAACAAGTGTGTTTTCGCGGTTACATCCGGTTAGATATTGGGATTCATTGTGTCTAGGGAGGGGATAAGGGTAGATCCCTTCAAGGTTGAGGCAATACTTTGGTTGCCTCCCCTGTCCTCAATTCATCAGCTTCAAAGTATTCAAGGGAAGTCTAATTTTCTTCTGAGGTTTATCGTCAATTATGCCGAGATTATAAAGGGATATATGAGACCGTTGGAAGAAAGGAGTTCCTTTTCTTCGGGACGACTACGTCAACGCTCATTCAATGCTTTGAAAGGCACGACTCTCCGCTTCCTAATGAGTCCACCCGATTATAGCGTAGATTTTCTTTTGTATCTCGGGCAAAGAAGCAGAATCTACCATTGGCATGTGGTTCGTTCCTCAGAAGATGAACCTCTGGCAGAAAGATGTTATTTACCACTCAATGTGAGACCGGTAGGACTGAACTTCGATTCACTCCGATAGAAAAATTAGCCTTAGTAAAGATTTCATGATGCGCGACTCCGGAATTACATTGTTCTTCGTAAAATTATGTCTGTAGTCGCTAATCCATTTCAAATGTCCTAAGAAAGAAAGTGGATTGGGGGAAAAATGAGAATAGATATTTCAAATATTTCAGACTCTTTACAAGAATTTGATCTCGAGTTCATGTCTGCCAAATCCAATAAGTCATTAGTTTTTGTGGAATTGATCTCCGAGTTGCCTTGTGGAGAGGAGATGATCTATGATGAGTCCTTCCCGGACGAACACTTGTTTCGATCTCTCCATAGGATCCTCGGGTATGGGGACATCACGGTATCTCCAGATCAGCGGAAGTTCCCTCTACTTTTTCGAAAGATGAGTGTCGTAAACTGCGTCACTTGGCCAAGAATTATTTGATTATTGGTGATGCTTTGTACCGTCGAGGGGTTGATTCAATCCTAAGACGCTGCTTAACTCTCGAAGAAGCTGAGGCTGTGCTCAATGATTCTCACAGTGGAGCTTGTGGGGGTCATTTATCTGGGCTTGCTACAGCCCAAAAGATTTTGCGTGCCAGATACTTTTGGCCCTCGATTTTCAAATATTGTATTGAATCGGTCAAAAGGTGTCATCCGTGTCAGGTTTATACTCGAAAAATGCGCGCTCATCCAGCTCCGCTTTTTCCAGTCATTACTATTGGACCCTTTACAAAGTGGGGTATTGATTATACTACTTGTAACCTGCCTTCGGCAAAAGGTCACAAGTACATTATTGTAGCAGTAGACTACTTTACGACGTGGGTCGAGGCTATGCCTACTTTTGGGAATGATGGTGAGATCACACTGTTTCAACCTAAAGGTCGTCATGGTATACCTAGAGTCTTTGTCACTAACCATGGCAAGGATTTTCTAATAGTATGATGGTTGGAGTCCGCTCTCAAATTGCCTCTCAGTGTGAGCATTCATCTCCATATTATCCTCAGGCCAATGGGCAAGTGGAGCTGTGAATAAATCCTTGAAGACAATTCTTCAAAGGACAATTGATAGACATAGATCCAACTGGCATATTATGCTATATCCTGCACTTTGGGCATACAGGACGTTAGTGAAAACTGCAACTGGCTTTACTCCGTTTCAGTTAGTGCACGGGGTGGAATCCATATTTCCTATTGAATGCACACTTCCAGTCTGGCAGAACGGCTTCTTCATTTGGAACATCTCGATGAGCAGCGTCGGGATGCCACCACGATGAATGAAGCGCATAAAAACCGAGTAAAGGTTCAGTACGATAAGGTGGTTAAGCCTAGGGTCTTTTCGGAAGGTGACCTTGTGTTGGTCTATGCCCAAGAAAAATATGCCTTGGGGGCAGGAAAGTTTAAATCGATGTGGTATGGCCCCTATATCGTTAAAAAAGTCCTTAAGAAAGGAGCTTATACCTTGGTTGACTTCGAAGGGAACGAGTTGCCGGAGCCCCGAAATGGGCTCTATTTGAAAAATTATTATGCCTAGGCTTCGGCCTGGCATCTTGATTTTGTATATAGTAGTTTTTTCTTTGTACATATCTGATTGATTTTTTATTTTTGATGAGGTGGTGATGTTTTTTGATCTGCTTTGGCAGGTTGTGTTGGATGTCATGAGTCATTTTGGTTTCGCCGATGGTGCTAGTAGACACACCCGGAACTTAGCTTCCGCGGCTTGGGTGTTTCATTATCCTTTCGGTCAGCTGTTGGTATCAAGAGGGGTCTGCATTGGTCCTGCTTCCAATAATGTAGCAGAATACACTGCAGTCATTCATCTACTCTCGGAGGCAATATCTTTGGGTGTTGATTTGTTGGTAGTTTTCTTGGACTCCCAGCTGGTGGTGTCGCAGTTGAACAACACTTATCGGGTACGAGATCCATTTTTATTACGATTGTTCTTGAGGGTACGTTTGTTAAAAAGGTCATTTCAATTTTTAACATTCATTCATATTCCTCGAGCTGACAATTGGTTTGCTGACTCATTAGCTAATCAAGCTTTAGATTGGCATATTAATCATTCAATACAATAAATTTTAATCATAAAAAACATCATACATTTGATACATTTATCACATCACATCAAATATCGCTGTATATATATCATCGGAGTGTCAAAAACTTTACAAAATTTGGATCCATAATCTCGTACAAAACTTGGGCTTATGCCCCATCATGTTCAGTCTCAAAAAAGAATATACAGTCATCTAATATATAAAATCTATCTACTCCTGAGGTCCCTGCCCAGAAGTCGTGTTCCTATAGAACATAACTGCAGTGGCCACACGGCGGAATAATCTAACCCAGTCTCGTGGTACTCCTACCACCCGTCTCTGGATGGCTTCCGGTAAGTCCTCCACAGCAGCCATAGGGATTTGGCGGGTTAATCCCTCCAAGTTTCTCTACACGGCCTGGAGAGTCCTGTCAGAATCCACTGTCTCTGCCTCGCCTCTGCGACGCTTATGGCGCGGTAGGCCCTCAGGACGAACTGGTCCAACATCTGAAACATGATCATTTTAAATTGTCAGTCATTATGAATCCAATCAAAAACATGTTTGTTTTTCATTTTTTCATACATATTTTAAAAAAAAATCCAAAAAAAATTATATAATTCAAAAATTTTGCAAACTTATCGATTGTGCCCCATGCCGTGCCTCGGTGGAAGAACTAGATCCGGATCTCCACGAAAGATCATCCCTAAGATATGGATAGTCGTCCACCACGATGATTTGTTCTCCCCACCAACGGAAGAACTCATCGTCCCATGTGGTCCCGGGTACTTCACTACCCCCGAATCTCTTCATCATGTCCGCCCAACAAAAGTACCCTGGGTCCCGCTACCGATGGCAGAGATAACTCGGTCTCAATGCCGGTATCTTCTCAAAGAAGAATGTTGTCAAAATTGTGCCGTAGCCAAAGTGTTTGGTCTTTGCTTCGCGATTGAGGTCAACTTCCGTTGTTTCATGTTCGCAAAAGGGATGTGCACCAATCATACATGAGTCAAACATTCTAATCGCTATGCTCATTTAAGGCCCCGGACGCCCGATGTAGGGAGTGCGTATCCCCGCCACTCTACCGATAGTGAAAAGGAGGATTTTCATGTGCAAATCCCATAAATCTTTAATTGCACCGAGTTCCAACCTTTTTGGAACCCTCACGCAATACACGTGACATAGTCTTCCACGGTTAACCCTCCTGGTGGGCTTCCCGTGTAAGTCTATCGTTCCCCTCCGGGAGAGTCCAAATAATAAAGTATATGTCTTCGACTTCAATGCGTACCGGCATCCGATCTATCAATAAACAATCTTGGTCTCGGTTCCCGTATTTGACGGGCATTTCTAGCAACCGAGGATTACTTTTCATATTTGGCATTTTGAAGAATTTGAACAATCCGCAATTCCGAAGGAGACATTTTGCGTCAGTTGATCTTGCATGACCTCTTGATCAATTGCGCTTATGCTCATGTTCTCTCCATGAGATTTTTCATTCTCCGTCAAATTTCATTAAATCATGCATTAGCCACGCATTTTAAGTTTCGCACCTGCGCATACGCGACTTTTTCTTTGCACAGCAAGGTATACGCGACTTTCCTCGTTAGAACCCGCGTATGCTCAAGTCCGCATTTTTTAGCAAAGTTTTAATGGTAAAATTCACTTAATTTTAATTTCCAAACTAGACAAAATGATTTGGTGTAAGGATGATGTGGGAGGAGCCTACCCGAAAATTCGGCACGATTCGACCTGCCGGGTTGTTCCCCGATTTGACGAAAGAAGTTTTTTGCTCCGCAGCACTTTTTTCCAAATCGGCGTAATGCAATAATGAACCAAATATGAGGTAATTTGTTCATTTATTTCAAAAAGTTGAAAATTTTCGCAAAAATTTGTTGGTGCTTAATTTTTTCATCTATCTTAAGCCGCATAAATCTTGACATGCTTGGAAGTGCTCAGCTTGGTATGTTTTCAGTACATTTTCGACGATTTTGAAATTTTTCCTGCTTATCCATGATTACCGACTCCGTCACTACAGTATATGATCTTCACCGGCATATAGGTTAGGGAAATCACTCTCCGTTGCATCTTGCATACTAGCCTCCATACCGATCACTTGCCTTAGGTCGATCCCATCAAAGTCATGAATATTACACCCATTTCACTCGCCAATTATTTAATCATGACTCGATGGCAGAGCCTTCCTTTACATGGGCTTCCTAGTTAGTTCGCTATCACTTGTTGCCCATGCTACGTTTTATGTAGGCTCGGGAGTCCTCTTTTAGTCCCGCCATGTCTTATGTGTTGAAGCTTCATTCTTCTTCATCACTATCATTTTTTCGGCTTTTACATTAGAGGCTCCCGGTGTCGTTAAGTTGTATTACCGCATTGTATATTGGCTACTTGTTTATCCCGTCTTTAGCCGCCTTCATTGGACTCGATGTTTAAGCCAACTTCTTGACCTTGACTCTCCGTACAAGTTAACCATTGCATGCACTTAGCTATCACGACTTGACACCTTTTACCCATGGATGGAACGTTCCTCCGAGTATCGCTACCGCTTTCGCCACCTTGCATTGAGCATAGGATTGTTCCAAACCCAAAGAACTAGTGCATCCGATTTTTGATACTGCTCTATCCATTAAATTACAGCATTCTTTTATTATTTTTCGTGCTTATTATATGAAAAAGAGAAAAATAAAATATAACAAAAAGAGCGGAACGAGATGTATCTTCGTTGTTTTGATGGCAAGACAGAAAGCTAGTTTGTCGCCCTTGAACAAAGCACATTTACTTATATATATATCTCCTACATTTGGGATGGTTTTAGTTTTGACCTAGGTTCAGCCTTTACCATGTTTCACTTGTCAGCTTCTCCCGGTTGGTTATCTCTTCCAATCATATGGAGAGTTTATTCGCCTCCCGCATACGTACCTCTATACAAATTGTCACTTTTTATCGCCATGGTCATCATGAGTCGTGATTTTGTTCAAGGGAAGTTCAACTCGAGTCGGCCATTCTACGGTGTCCTCATTGACTCATTATTCCGCCCGCCTCTTCCCGTCTTGGCCGCATCATGTTCTATCACATCGGGATGTTTTGTCTTCTCGCTCGTGTCGGTTTGAGAAGGTCCCCATACCCTCGCCGGCGGTTTGTCTCTTATCGACTACGACACACTGCTCGAGAGCAAACCTAGAGCTGCACCCCGGGCCTATTTCCATCATTGATAGGTGACCTTTGTGCTCGCATTTGATCATCATCATGGGTCTTTGACCGAGTGGTTTCCGTGTTCGACGCGCACACATTATCACACTTGGGATTCGTGCGTACCTTGATTTACTTGACCCTATCGGTGGATTTCTCGCCTCTCGTGTCGATTTTCTCATTATTGGTTGGTTCGCAGGGTTTCTTCCGTGCGCTAGCTTCATCTTGTGCATGTCGGAAACGTACTTCGGTTTTGGTTCCGTCACTCTACTTCGTCCGATTCCTTCCAAATCTTGGCCTCGCGGGTTACACTCGGCTACTGACCGATGTGGGATGCCTTAATGCCTTCTTTCCAAGCATCTTTTCCCATCGACTCCAACTCATTACTCGGGGAATAAGGTCTAGAGTATTTTTGTCAAGACCTTAGGTTTGCGCTCATCGCGGGCGTGCACTTTTCTCGCTATCGTACGTTGGGATTCATCATTGCTCTCCGATTGGTAGATTCTTTCAAGTGTTCGACATCAACTCATTCATTTGCACTTGTTATATTGTAACGGGGCACCTCGACACTCATTTTCATTATCGCGTGTTGTCTTGCATTGGTTAACGGTAAACATCATTGACCGTAATCCAACGATTTCTCACATGGTCGACTTCGCTCATTTATTCCCATTGTGTAGAATTGTGCCATAGTGATCGGTGAAGACTTTGGGGTTGCACGCATTTCTGCTCACTTTTTATAGTTCATTCAGCTTTCGCTAATGATTATCCACCCTTATATGTTGCAATTAAGACAAAGCAAAGATCTTATATGTTGGCTCCCGAGTTGTGTGATTGTACCGTTTGTTCCACCCCTTATGATTTGGTACTTGGAGATCTTAAATACGTATTTTATCGTACATCCATTGCAAGATCTTTCGATCGCCTTTTATATGTGATACTTGGACATTGATTCAGATTACACTTCCGGGCATTGCGTTCGATGATTCATTGTGTACTTTCGCCCGGCCTATACTTGTATACATGTTGATCTATTCGCATTTTCTATATGATGTATTTTTGACCGAGCATGGGTATGCCCGCCTGCCATGAGTTGACTCTCTCGTTTCTTCATTGGTTTTTGGCAGTGGCCGAAATCCGGTGAAGTCCTCTCTTGTCCTTTGCGGTTCTTTCTATGTGCATAATACATTTACGATCATGTACCCTTCGACCTCATATATTAGGGGGCATTCTCCGTTATAGCATCATTTCTCACCTTCATATGATTCATGATTTATTGTATGGCTTTCAAGCACCCATTCCCATGACTTGGAAAAATTCACTTAAAAACAAGCAGTAAAAGTCCCCATACGCGGTTATGCCCAAATTTTTTTCCTGATACAAGGTATACGCGATTTCACATGAACTTTTCCACGTATGCCATTAAAATTATGAAAAATATATGTACCCCTATTTTCTGAAGCCGGGGTTGATGGTTACTCAGAATTCAACTAATCTCAACATCGTACAATCGTTTCCAACTCGTTGGAAACTACTTGGAGGGAGTATAAAAACCCCTCATGTGCATGGCCTAAGAGAGAATTTATTGATATTATACTTCCCCGTTAGTATTCCCTATCCACGTCGATTCCCGTGCCTCCCGCACTTTCCCAAGCCTATTACAGAAACCCTTGTTTCCTTGAGATGCTCATCTCCCTATATGTCATCTCGTATGCAATCTCGCCTTGAAGGAATCTAGGCTATGGCAAGGAGGGACGGATCCGGACGACGGTTCGTTCGAAGATCGTGGAAGGATTCGGTGTGATCTCTCCACTCATTATTTCTGTACATGCTATTTCTAATGCCATACCATCTTGTTCTCTAAATATACGTGTTAGTGTCTCGTTTACATATATGAGAAAATTGTTATTTAAGCATTCATTGTGGTTTATCCGATGTTTTATATGGATTTCACTAACATTTAGAGTAGATATATGCCTCTGCATAACCAGCTCTTTCTGCTGTTTCTTCTTGTCTTTCAAAGTTAAGAAGGAAGGACGGTTGCCGGGGGTTTGGACCCGCGAGATCTCGCTTCAACCGTAGGACCTATCAGGTAACTTCCTCGATCTACTTCTCTATTTAGTTTTTCCCGAACATGCATGGTTGTGTGAGTCCTTCTTAAGTAGCATGCCCCCGTCTGGTGGAGGTTGTAACCCAATGAACCTCTAGGGTGATTTTCCGAAACAACCATCAAGCACTGAATACCAATCTAACCGTAAATTTTGGGTCTTCCGAGGTCCTAAGGATGCATAAGATAAATTTTCCCCAAATAGGAGTCGCCATTATGTTAGAGTCCTGTTTTGGCCGTATTGGCAAGACCAAAAGATAAGACAACATCAAACCACTTTGGGATCCTACATCTAGCTCTGGATCCAGAGGGATCTCTCATAAATGCAAAGAATGATATATCTTTAAGGCTCAAAATGAGATATTAGGCTAGGTATGAATCACAAGGGTTTTTTTTTTTTTTATTTTGGCTTGTTTAGTTGTAGATCATTAACCGAGAAGTTTAAAGGAGTAAAGAAGGAAACCGAATAGGAAGTATGTTTCAGTATGAAGATGGTCAAGAGAAAGGGGTTAATCCATTGGTTGTGGAGTCATGAAAGGGGATTACTTGCATAACAACTATCCAAGATTTTTCATAGGCAAGTCATCTATACTAAAGGATCTTTTTAGGTAGATGGTGAGATGGAACATTAAGAATGGTGAAGGAAAGAAACCAAAGGGGATTAAGACTGTGTTAGATGTCATTTAAATCCAGCCTACTTTTGACATACTTCAAAGGAAACTCATAAAGACACAAAGGGTAGCTTAAGACGTTCGATGTCAATTAAATCCGTACCGTTTTCAAAGATATACTCTCAAGGAAAAATCCAAGAATTCTCATAAATACTTAATAGCAGAAACACTAAATATTAAACACAGAGCAAGGCCTAAGATCATAGAAAGACTTTTAACTTTCAATGCTTTTGACACTAGCTCAAAGGATCTTAGAGAGGCTAAATGGTTGAAAAGGACCCTAACATTTGTGGCTAACTCTAAATCCCTCAGCTTCCCAATTCTTTCAGCCTAAAACCAAACAAGAACATGTAAGCAACAAACTTAAATTCACACATCAATAAGCATGGGCAAGCCGACATCTTCCTCGGTTAAATTATGATGAATTTGTTCTCGATACACAAATAGCGTAAAACATCAAAGATAAGAAGAGCATGAAACATTAGGTGGTACTTTTACAGTAGTATATCCTAAGCCATATTACCGATTCTTATCGTAGAATAATGGATGCTATGAAAGACATGAAATGAGACAATTGCAAGAAGAGAAAACATCACCGTAAATATAGACCAGGATCCCGTGAAATTTTCTTATTCAATTGATGTGCAAAGCGCTCACATACTCGAGCTCAATGGATCTTCACGTTCCAAACTTCTTCCTTCCAAACTTCATTAAATTACAAACTACTCGCCTACTTCCCCACAATGCTTCTAATAGTTGATAAAATCCCAACAACCAACAACAACCTTTACAATGTATTCTTTGGAGTTATTATAGGAGAATGAGTAGTAGTAGTAGTAGATGTAAACTTAATTGATTCATTAATACAAAGAGGGAGGAAGTTCGAGTGTCCATTCTACGTAATGGTTCTTCATTAATTGCGTGTACCCCGTAGTCCGGTCTAGAAGTCCTTGGTAATAACTTCCCGGTATGTTCCTCCGAAGTAATTTGGCCGGTGAGATGGTACTGCTTTTTCCTTTCCCGAAAGAAGTAATGGCTGTAAAGTCCGCAAGGTCTCCCATACTTACATAACTATTGTCCCGACAGCATTTAAGGCCCCCGTTAGTGTAATAATGGTTCTCGTGTTCGATGGAAGATGGTAGAAGTGATGTAGCTAGTCCTTTTTGGAGAAAAAGAATTACTGATATTAAAACACAAACATATGGCTTGTTTCATGTGCTTCTTTAGGTCATTAAGCCTCTTAATCATCTTTGTGGTATTCACTGTCCTTTGAGCTTTAAACATTGAATTATAGGCGTTAAATATCTGCAAGAAGGAGCCTTAAATCCCTTAATCATTCCTCTCGATACTTTTTTGTGCTTTTTCACTGCTTTTGGCATATGTGCAAGCTTAATGGCTACAGAGGGTTTAGATAAGGGTTTTAACATTGTTCATTTAATAAAATATGCATTAAACCTATTAATAATGTATTTCCCCGCGTTCTCGCGTTTTGGAAAGTATCTCGCTCGCGTTCTAAATTTCCACGGCATGATCAGAAAGAATAATCTTTCACCGTCTTAAACCCCGCAAAAAGACAATAAATCTTCGTTATAAAAATCCTTCGGGGAGGGAAGCGGAATGCTATGAGGCCTATGGAGATGGTGGCGTAATGCGAGGAAAATGGTGGATGGTAAGGCAAAAAACGGAGGAAATCCATGTGGAATGGAGGAAAAATAGTCCGATGAAGTTCGTGGTGAGGAGTGATTGTGTCATTGATTAGAATAATCCCCGACGATCTACGGTTAATGTCGCACGACAGTATTTTTGAGGGCTAATGAGATGGGGGATGAGATTGTGTCGTGACCATTCGATTAGATTGGGTTAAAGGTGATCAACTAGCGTAGGTTCGTTAAAGAATTCGTTTGTAGGTCATTTGGAATGGAGAATGGAAGAGGTCGAGGCTAGATCCGAGCCAGCGGATTTGGATTAATCGACTCGCCGGGATCATTCGGAGGAGCGCTTGGGGGAGAAAGGGGGAAAGTGGAAGACTTGGAGTGTAAACGCAATAATAACTATTGTAATAAAACATGCGATGGAGATCAAGCGATAGCACTGCTGGAGGGAAATAGATTTGCGGAAAAACCGTAATGGTTTTCACGCCGGGTCCGTGTAAGCGGAATTTGCAAAAAACAACGTGATTCTACTCATTGCGTGCCACGGGCGATACAAAACCACTTTCATCACGTGATTTTGAAACGTTAACGTCCTGATGAAAAAATTGCGCGATATTCTTCTTGGCTATTGGATGTGGAGCGGAGAGATCTAACGGTGGAGGTGTGAGCGCGATATGGGAAGGTGCATGAGCGTATGTCATCGGGTTTAATAGAAACCGTTCGATCTATTCAATGGACGGTCATGATTTTCTATCTCAATAAAGTTTTTTTCCAAAGGGGAAAAGGTTATATGGTGCGAAATAATCTTTGCTATCGGACCGTGAAAATCAACGACTGTGACCGAATCGAGATTCTGGGGAATAAACCCATCGCATCAGAAAATTTTTAAAGAACAAAGGAAAAGGCGCTAATTGAAAGTTTCGATTGTGATAAGTGCCTCGGGGGCTTAGCGCCCGGTTCTCGGCACCAAGTTATATGCTATGAGAAAGGCCAAGGGCTGTTGAAAGGGGGCTTAAGCCCTTAATGTGTAAAAACTAGTGTTTTAGGCCTAAATTTAGTGTTTTTAAGCGTAATGAAGGGTTCCTGTGAGATGAAAGAAAGCCATTTTTAAACTAGATAAAGGATAATTCAAGGCTTACAAAGGGTTTTAGATTGAGATAGAGGGCCGATGAAGGATTTTTAGAGGAAATTTGTGAGTGGAAAAGGGATGAAAAATGGGGTTTTCGAGGGAATAAAATGGGCAAATGGAGGCCTTTTCTAAAGCATTTTTTTTTACAGCGCTGAAGATCTTCAAAGGGAAAAGACACATGGAGGCTTCAAGGATGAAATATTTTCAAGGAAATGTTTTCTCAAGGCTCAAAAACATTTAGCCACATGTTTTCATGACAAAAATTTATAGGAAGCTAATAGGTACCACATCTAATTCAACCCAATCAACATAATGAGTTGTTATAGAAGCACAAGATGCACTTCTTTGAGACTCGTAAGTTTGCATCCTTGCATATCCATCCAAGTGGATATGGCTTTCGATGACGTATGGTCTCAAGTTTCGAAATTTTCTTGACTAAGTCTTATGAGATGAGATTCGCTTGAGACCCACTATCAAATAGTGTGTCTATCTGTGTTTGGCTATTATCCTCACGTGAAACAATCCCCTATCCTCCTCTTTTCATCTTGAGTTTCTTTGTGACAATTTAATGAGCTAGAACCGGGATATGTGTCTTGTACAACCTCTTTTCCCTTAATGTTCTTTAATATCATGGCGATACTTTTTGCCTCATCACCCGATTTCCGATCGTAAGTCTTGTTCAACAGCTTGCAAATAAACTTTGCTCCCTTTTCTTTGGCCTTTTCTTTTGTTTCTAAATTTCTCTCGTTTTAGCTCCGATGAAGCTTCCATGTGCTGGTATTCATCGTGGCTTGTTTTTTAATAGTTCTGCAAAAGAATTTTCCTTTTTCCTTTCTCGAATTTGCAACCGTTTTTCTTCCTTTTGTTTTTAAAATCACTATCCTCATTTAATGCATCAAAAGTGTTTTTCCCTCTAGCCTCTAAATGCGTAGCTTGTACAATAAACTTCATCTGCATCTATTAGTAGGATTAAACATAAATAGTGTGTTTAAGGTAACCGTGCAATCCACCTATATAATCTGTAACAAAGTGTCTTGGCTTTGTAAATCTACCCCAAGTAAGAGTGCTCTTATCCTAAATTCCTAGGTATAGTCTGCACATTCGTCCCTTAAGCCGTCTAAAGTTTTGCCAGCTCATTATAGCCCTTTGAAGATGAGCAAGAGGATAAAATTGTTTTCGATTGCAGTAATAAACTTAGTCCATGATAAAGAAATCTTACCATGTTTCTCGATTTCCTCCCCGGTTTTGGCTTCCCACCAAACCAACAGCCCTTCCATCCTTACCGAGGCTAATTGTATTTTGGTGTCATCATCATGTAGATTTTGAATCCTTAAATATAATTCCAATTGTCCGATTCAATTATCTAATTTCTCTACATTAACATCACCATTAAACATTGGCAATTCAAATTTGACATCAAGCTTTAACAAAGGATTTTTAACATTGTCTTTGCCTTATGTGACTGATGCATCGAAGATGAAGAGGATGAAGATGAGGAAGAGGATGACAATGGAGATGGTGGATCGCCATTTCCTCCATTCCCTCTCTTAGACTTATCCTTGTCCTTCTTCTCCCGAGGAATCCTCTCCTTCTTTTGGTTTTTAGATCCTTCGTGCCAATCTTATCATTTTTTTCTTGATAGAGGATCCTTACCATTTCCTGGGTCATGTCCAAGAAAGCTTTCCTAAATATTCTTTCTTTTCCTTGGGATCCATTTCTTCATGAGCTTCTTCTTCTCTTGAAGACATGCTTGTGGCTGCTTCTAAGGCTATTGAAGGTGAGATAGAAGGTGGAGATAATGGCTCCTTGGCCCTCCTTGGTTGAGGATTATCTTGTGCTCTAACCAATTTTCTCTCCTTCCCTCTTTCAGCTTCTTTAGCCTAGTAAGCATCAAATTTGCAAAACAATAAAATAATTCTTTGCACACAAATCAATACTCAATACAAGTTTTGAGTTCAACCTAGGCTCGATACCAATTTGATATGAATGTAAGAACTTCTTATTTCTAATACGTAGATGGACTATAAGGGCATTTCATTAGATATGTCACCTTTCAAAGAAAGGATGAGCTCGAAGCTACCCGGCCCTTTATAGACTCCCGCCTAAAGAAATAATAGAAGTAATCACTAATGATCTCGGGAAATGAAACTACTTGTTTGTCAAGTTCAAGGTATTCATTATCCATTAACATATGTATGCAAGCTTTTAAATGTGTTTTGCAATTGGAACAATGTGACTTTGATGATTTTATGAGTCTTTTTCAGATGTAGGAGGCTTATCTCGTTTTATAGTTTAACATATTTAACTCTAAAAATAAGCAGTAAAATAAATCACGTAATATAACTCACATATGATAAGGAAGTTCACCCCTCCCGGGCTACATCTGCCGGTCCAAGGCCCTCTAAATGGGCATGTCCTTACTCTTATTATGCTCGAAATGGTTATACAATGTGTATAAAGCCTAAACATGCGAAAATAGCCGCGTAAAATGAGTTCAGAAAGTAAAAACAAGAAGCAATGACTATAGTTTCACCTCCAATGGATAACTATAACTAACATAGCCTCCAATACCTAAGCCCCGGTGGCTCTTCTGCCTTCACCGATAAAACTCCTAAAGAAATGCTCCGCTGGGTTTCCGCAACTCCGCTCCAGTTGGCTCCGCAATGCTCTAATTACCCAAAATAAAAATAAAAATAAAATCGCTCCAAATGGTCTCTCCTACAGTTATGAGCAATCAAGCTTTTCCCAGCTTCCTAAAACTCCACCATAATTGGCAAACTAGAGTTATCCGCTCCAAATTTGGCAAAATTCTCGTGGAAGGAGGAATCCTCCGCCGACCATCTAATCGTCGAACTTATCATTAAAATATTTGGGGCTAGGTAGCTCACGACCCCCCACCGAAACCGTTTCGAAAATGGTTAGACTAACCGTCCAACTTAAAGACCGAACCCATTGCGCTGATTTGGGAGTGGCCACATGGCACGTTAAAATGTAACATCTAGTGGTTATGTCACCAAACAAATTACAATATGCCGGTGGTCATAAAGACACGGGCTGGCCCCCTTACTACCGCCCAAAACTTTAACCAACATCAAATACCATATGACCCCCATAGTTTATTAAGAACTTTCATGGCGCCCGATTGGTCGGGTCTTTGTGCTGGTGGGGTGGGAGGCCCAGCTTTCAAATCCTCGCCAATATATAAAAATTTTCACATACACAAAAAAATTTGAACTCGGGGCCACGTGGTGGCCTCCCGGCATGTGCCACGTGGCACCCCGATTATCCCTATAGAATATTCTATGGAATATTCCTTTTTTAAATATTTTTTATTCAAAGTCAAACCGAGTCAAATTGGGCTTTTTCCCCGAAATTGAGAAACTTCAAACTTGAATATCTTTCTCATACAAAAGATCGATTTGAGTGTCGTTCATGGCTACAGGATCATTTTTACATGACCTTCCCGTCATTCTAGTTTCAACCAATTCTAATCATTTAAAATTTTGAGTATTTTTTCCTAATTAGGACATGATCACCCGATCAAATGGAAATCGAGACATCCCCCCACCGTACTAGTCTTTCACCAAGAAACACTAATATGAGGTGGCTTTCACTTTAGCTACCTTGGTCACTCTTATGAAATCCAAGAAGAAAAGGCCCAAAAAACCCATCTCTACTTTAAAACAAGAAAAAACACTAGAATAAGAAATATGCGTACCCCGTACTCCCAAAAAAGTCCTAATTACCATTGATGGGTCCCCAAGTAAAAAGAAAGAGGTAGGTCTAGATGAGGGAAAGATTGAGGAGGTCACCTCTAAAAAGCCAAAAACTAAGGCTCCATGGCACATGTAAGGGAGTACAACATCATGGAATCACCCTTTAAGCATCCAAAGCACCCATTGACATCCAAAAGAAGAAAAATATCATGTTATATGAAAAATAGATCAGTCTACAACAGCATGCTACAAGATTTTACGAAGATGCTACATGACGAAGGGTGGGGAAGCGGGCGGGAAGAGGGCACAAATGGAAGGACAAAGAGAGATGCGGGGAGGGATCTAGTGAACACCAACTCCAAAAGACGGTGGGCCTCCTCACAAGCTCCATTTAACAAATCACAATATTTCGAGAACCTACCCCACAACCTAATTTGGGATCCTATTATAAGTTCATTGAGGGAGGAAGGTTGATCCTTGAGAAATTCACAGTCCCCCTCCTATATGAGATGGAAAGAGAAATAGGGAGAACCCATAGGTGGATGCAAATAGACAAATCAAAGGATGTTTGGGATATGGGGTTGATGGAGGAAAGGGTATTGGAAATGGGAGAGTTGGGTGATGCAAGGCTCGGAGAGAATATATGGTGGAAATAGCGGAAGCAACCCGAAAAAAGTGAAGTTGCGGGGGCAACTATGGGAAAAGGCCAACAAAAGTGCCACCATGGTAGGCCTTTTCAAGGAGGACATGCAATTTATACAACCTTCAAAGTCCTATTTAGTCTGCTAAATATCAATGGGTACAATTCCAAATCAAAGCCTCGGCTCGGCCTTAATACTCCCTACCGTTTCAAAGCTATATACATTTCATTGATTTTTGCAAACATTCTAGTGTAGGAGAGAGGGCTAGGATGGCAAGATTCTACATACACGACCTTATTTTAGTTGATATGAATAATTGGGACCCAAATTCCAGGTTGGGTGATATGAAATTAATGGCTCTAGCATCCTGGCTAACACATGAAGAAGAGAGAGTAGCAAAGACTAAAAGAGTCATGGTAAGAGAAGAAAGAGAACCTCTACAGATTATATTGAAACTAGTAAGCCCCAGGGGGCTCAATAGTAATCATCAATTGATCTCAAATGATGGTGTACTGGCACCTAGATACATTGAGACACAAGGTTAGGCCATTTCTCACTTTGATGATATATCCAGGTTGTTAGGAGAAGAGAGTTTGCAGACATGAAAAAGGAGATGGCACACCTTACCACTTAGCCTACAGTTGAGGGAATATAATTCTCTTGAGAGGATGAGAAATGCATTGGAAAAAGCACCATTCTACAAATAAGTTATGTAGAGAATGAAGATACAATGGATATGCTTGAAGCTCAACCCACCTTTGTTGTTGGGGCTGCATGAAGAGAGAGATAAAATAGAGGAACAAAAGGAGTGGGATGAGGCAGAAAGGCATGCAGGATTCTACCCACCAAAAGGCACCCCCTCTTTGTTGCATTGGGATGTTAGAGAGGCCACCAAGGCTTTGAAAGGGAAGCTTTGAAAGGGATTAACAAGGAGGAATGAGTTGCTCGGAAGGGATTAGAAATTGTTGGGCCTCCAAAATGTCTTCAAAATGTCATACACTTTTACCTTCATCGCCATTATTTCACTCACATTTCGTAACTCTATAACCACATAACCCTACATTAGCCTCCATTCTCATGCTCATATGGGGTCACATTAGTGTTTTTTAAAGTTAATAATTTCTAGTATTATGAGTGAATTTATGATTAAAAGTTAGAAAAATAACATATATTTATTTATACCTAAAAGTGGAATGATTTTGGTGACATGTGTAGGTGATTAGGAAGCTTCCAATACACCTTTATGTGGCTTCCAAGGTTCAATTTCAAAATCGCTTCAATATTTGGAGGAGATTTGGATGGGGATCAGCCATATCTCATGGAGGAGAATCACGAATAAAGGGATATGTGTCTTATAATTAGATAATTTGTTGAAACTTTTATGGATTTAAGGAGAGAATGGTGGATCTCCATTAATGAGGTAGTTGCTTAAGTTTTTTTATAACTAGGAGAGCCTTCTCCTTTCATTTGTAATCTAGAACTTTGAAATAAATTTGGGAAGTTTAGAATCATTGAAGGAGATGTGAAAAGATCATGTATAGAATCATTGAAGGAGATGTGAAATGATCATGTCATGAGATAGATAGTAGTACGCTTATAGCGTAGAGTTTGAATATGTAGTTAGAAGTTTATTTGGAGATTGATGTAATTATTCTTTTATTTATACATAATGTCATTTTGAGTGTACCAATTTGAGTTTGAGTGTGCTTATCATGGTGTTGGTATGTTGTTGAAGAATGGAGGGCCACCATCACAACAAGCATACTTTGGTAGAGGTAAATTAGAAGTTTGTTTTCATTATTTCATTCCATTTTCAGGTATGCTTTAACTTCATGCAAGTGTGTGTGTGTATTAGTTTTTTAATTCATGCAAGTAGATTAGTTTTTCAATTCCGCAAGTCTGCATTTCCATTCTTGCAAGAGTGATTTAGATTAGTCATTTCAATTTTCACAAGTGTGCTTAGATTAGTTATTTCATTACTACAAATGTGTGCTTTCAATTATCGCAAGTGTGTTTTAATTCAGCAAGTTTGGTGTGATATTATTTCATAGTTCAAGTGTTATTTTTAATTCCAAAAGTGTGGTGTGATTTACTGCTTTCTAGATTAGATTTATTTTCATGACAATTCTCATTTTTCATTTGATAGATTAAAATTTCTCTTTCGAAATTGGAAGCTGATCTCTAGCACATATAGTGCATGTGCGCCTCGCAAGTCCACAGACCCCCGGGTTGATAATTTATGGAAAGGAATTTAAGTAATTAAATTATATCAACATTTTGGCGTTGTTGTCAGGGAGGCGTACATAGGGATCAACCTTCGATTTCAAATTATGTTTGTTTAAATTTTTATTTTTATTTTTTGTCACCATCAAGTTTTTAATTAAGAATTTCATTTCATTTTTCAATTTCTTTTTTAATTTCAATTTCATTTAGTATGTAAATTCATTTTTCATTCCTCAATGCAATTTCATTTTTTTAGTTTTCATGGACAGTTAATTTTTCATTTATAAACTAAATAAAATAAAAATAATAATAATATAAATAATAATAATAATAATAATAATTTTGATGCATTTCGAATTTTAATCAATTTTCATAATCATAAATAAACCCAGCTTGGAAATAGTTAGTTTTTGAATTTTTATTCAATTTTTAGTGGTGCAGTGAAAGCCACTCCATCTAACCATTTGTAGGAAAAATCATGATAACAAAAATGCTTGCAGAAAAATGGCAGCGTTGTACTCTGTGGAAAACATGAAGCTTGAAACGAGCAATTTTAAGGTTTGAAATCAATTCTCTTGATGAATTTTTAAATGCATTGACAAAAACTTCTAAGTACACTCTCTTCTTGCACCATGTGTGATCTCGAAGATCGGAAAGGGAAATTTAATATGTTAGCCTTGAGATAAAATTTTGCAATAAAACTTATAGATCCGAAAAATTAGATAGGAGATCTAAATTCATTATTCATTCTAAAAATACTTAAAATTGAATCTCCAACTTTCAATTGGATCTATCCCAAAATTTGCTAAAACAATTTCTTTTTCTTAAAATAAAAAGAAGAAGATATATCTGAAACGGCTCCATTTTTCGTAAATTTTTACCAGAGTACATAAAATTATTATGAACAATCCATAAAAATTTCAGCCCAATCCACTTCACGTTTTTTGAGAAAATGAAGAAGCATTAAGATCATAGGAACCACTCATTAAAAATTTCGGCTCAGTGATTTTTGTAGTTTGTGAGAAACTGGTTTTTGAAGTTTACAACAGTTTCGATTATATCTCTAGATCTGTGCATTGGATCGATCTGATTTTCGACGTGAAGGAGCATTAGGATCATCAAAACCTCCATTAAATATTTCAGCTCAATACGATGGATATTTTGTGAGAAAATGATCCATGAATTTTGTTGTAACACACCTTGTAGCAACCTGCAATAAAAAAAGAAAAAAAGAAAAAGAAAAGTAAAAATTTCTGAATTGTATCGCCAATGTTTTCCCAATTTATATAGAATAAAATTGATCGTGAGATCCACTTTTTTTGGCAAGAGGATGATTTCAGTTGAAAATAAAATATTTTGGTGGCATGGCATTGATTGACAAATGCACTTAGAGACTTGATTTTCTCCTAAAAATATTGAATTTTGTTTTGGTATGCATTTGTCAAGTTGTTGTCTCATTAATCATTTTTTTCAGCTTTTATTTCACAAATTTAAATTGTGTTTTATTGTTAAGCCTTTGAATTTTTAAAAGATATATCATGAGTTCAATTCCAATAAAAGCTAAAATTTGTTAATTATTCTACAAATTTGACAATCCTTAACTAGGCAACAATTTCACTACCATGTGGCAACATTGGATTGGTCCACATGGCAACGTATTATTGATCATAATTACACAGTCATTGCCCCATTGTCCATCATGTCACCTTGAATAGTCATCTCGCCATGTCTGCATGCCATGTCAGCATCCACGTGGCACTCCGTGGTGATGCCACATGGCACCTTTACACACTTTGTTTCATTGTTTCCTAAAAATTCAAAAGGGCATAACTTTCTCATACGACATTTGTTTGAGGCGATTCTAATGCCATAAGAAAGATCTCGACGAGCACTATGCAATGATTGAGTTTTCATAGACATTTGAGAGAATAAAAAATGGTAATTTTTTGGATTTTGCATCAATTGGACTTGCAAAACATCATTAGATCATTAAAGCATGTTTCTAATATGGTTTTTCTTTAACTTGGTTTTTGACTCACTAAAATTGGACATCAAAAGAAGAGATTTCACGCATTTTATTTTCTTAAGATTTGTTTTATGTGGAATTTAATTATGCATATTTTTTTGTGCGTATGTATTAAGAGAAATTGATCACTTCTCCTTTGAATACACTTACGTTTTTTGCAATATTAGTGCTAAGTTTTTTTTGCAGGTTCCAAGATGATTGAAGAATTAATGAAGACTAATTTATGCGCATAATTGGTTTTGAAAGACTAACGTTTTCTTCCAAGAAAACATGAAACTAGTTAAATCCATTTTTATCATCCATAAATGCCATTTTTACCTCTCTAAAATTTGCAATTCAACCAAGAATTTAGAGCATAACCACAGTCATTTTCTTGGAAATTTTCACATGTTCCATTCACTTTCCACTCAGCCCCTTTCATTTCCCTCCACTCCTAACCCATTAATAAAATCAATCAACTCACTTACATGTTGATTGTCCTTTTTCCTTTTCCGTTAATAAACCATGTTTCAATCACAAATATTTTACCTATGGTCGTCAAATTATTGTTTTGTATTTGTGTTCGATGATGGAGGATGAATTAGTGCCTCCCTTCTAACAAGTCTTGGCCCATCGACATCAGCACATTATCTGGGTTCAATACTAGAGATTATTTTTCTAGTACCTTGAGGCTTGCATGCCTTAATGGCAAGTCCTTTGCCAACGAACAATGGGAATACATCAATGTCCCTTATTTGTTGGATCTTCTAGGTGACTCGACTACAGCGCATCTATTCGTACCTAGTTAGATGTACTTAGGCATCTTGACTCTCATTGACATTATTGGTGAGTAGTCTAGACTCGGTTAACGACATTCATTAATGGTCGGTAATCCAACTATTTCTTTCTATGTTCGACATTAGTAAATTCATTCACATAGACAAGAATTATGACAATGTGTGGGAATGATATGAAGACTATAAGATCCATCACCATTCAACATTTTGTATTAGATGCAACAGATTTTGTCACAGAAATAAAGAATCCTCTATCATGACTTCATCCACCACTTATGCAATCAAGAAGAAGATAAACTCCTTATACTTCACATTCCATGATCCAACAGAAGCTGCATTTTTCTACATATACAAAATTCATCCACTTCTTAGGTAAGTAAAGGTATGTTCTTTTATAAATTTTAACCATGTGATTCCTTAAATACTGAAATTATAATTTTTGGAAAATACCTCACCACATTCCCTTTCTCATTTCAAAAAAACTGAAAACATCTTTATTTGGGGGGAAGGGATATCCATTCATGTTTACCTTTTATATCGCTTTATTTCATTCCAACCTAACCAACATACTTTTCCAAACAACTACTGTTGCATTATGATTCAAAAATTTATGTGATAATCAAAGAATGAGCACATTATATGGTTGATTAAATGTTTTCAAAGTCTTTGGATGCAACACTAAAATAAGAAAAGTATTGGTACACAAGAAACAATACTAATAAAATTTGGTTGTCACACAAGAACCAACCATAGTAATATGTTGCAATCAAATGTTTTTCAAAAGCACACTTTACAAAAGGAACAAAGTTATCAAATGATTATGCAAAGTTTAAAAAAAAAAAATTAATATTAGCTAAAGTTCATATAAAAGAAGAAAAATTCAAAAAGATCAAATCATGATTAAGTGAATCAATGCAATATATTTCATGAGGACATGCAATAACTTCAATTGGGGGGTATGTTGGGCCTCCAAAATTTCTTCAAAATTTCATACATTTTTACCTTCATCGCCACTATTTCACTCACATTCAACTATATAGCCACATAACCCTACATTAGCCTCCATTCTGATGCTCATATGGGATTAAATTAGTGTTTTCCAAAGTTAATAATTTCTAGTATTATGAGTGAATTTATGATTATAACTTAGAAAAATAACATATATTTATCTATACCTAAAGGTGGAATGAGCTCGGTGACATGTGTAGGCGATTAGGAAGCTTCCAAGACATCCTTATGTGGCTTCCAAGGTTCAATTTTGACTTCTCTTCAATATTTGGAGGAGATTTGGATGGGGATCAACCATATCTCATGGAGGAGAATCATGAATAAAGGGATATGTGTTTTATAATTAGCTAATTGGTTGAAACATTTATGGATCTAAGGAGAGACTGGTGTATCTCCATTAATGAGGTAGTTGCTTAAGTTTTTGTATATATAGGAGATCCTTCTCCTTTCATTTGTAATCTAGGACTTTGTAATGTAAATTTGGGAAGTTTAGAATCATGGAAAGAGAGGTGAAATGATCATGTAATGAGATAGATAGTAGTAGGCTTATAGCATATATTTTGAGTATGTAATTAGAAGTTTATCTTGAGATTGATGTAATTATTCTTTCATTTATACATAAAGTCATTTTGAGTGTGCCAATTTGAGTTTGAGTGTGCTTATCATGGTGTTGGTATGTTCTTTAAGAATGGAGGGCCCCCATCACAACAAACATATTTTGTTAGAGGTAACCTAGAAGTTTGTTTTCATTATTTCATTCCATTTTCAAGTATGCTTTAATTTCATGCAAGTGTGTGTGTATATTAGTTTTTTAATCCATGCAAGTAGATTAGTTTTTCAATTATACAAGTGTTAATTTCCATTCTTGTAAGAGTGCTTTAGATTAGTCATTTAAATTTCCGCAAGTGTGCTTATATTAGTTATTTCATTCCAGCAAATGTGTGCTTTCAATTATCACAAGTGTGTTTTAATTCAACAGGTGTGGTGTGATTTTATTTCATAGTGAAAGTGTGATTTTTAATTCTGAAAGTGTAGTGTGATTCACCTTTCTAGATTAGATTTATTTTCATGTTGATTATGCGTTTTTCATTTGATAGATTTAAATTTATCTTGAGAAATTGTGAGTGTGAACAAAAATTGAACATGCAACAATGGAGGATGAAAAATAAATGTACGAGGCGATGCTGAGGATGTCCAAAATGGTGGACATAATGTATGACACTTATGAAAAGAGAATAGAGGAAGAGGAGAAAGAAACATCAGAGAACGATGCTTCATCCACATCTTCCAGTGCTTATGTGTCTTCTTCGTCGCCTTGATCATATTCTCATAATTAAAATGAGGAGATAAACCAAAGTCTTCGAGAAGAGAATGATGAATTAAGGAGGCTACTATGAGAAGAGAAAGAAGAGAAGCAGAGATTGCAACTTCAATTGCGGGCCACAGAAGAGGCCTTGGAGAAGTTGAAGCACAATAAAGGCTTAAAGAGGCCATAATCACCCGTTTCTAAATAAAAAATTGAGGTAAACAATGCTAATTTCTCTTCAGTTTCATCTTCACATGCTATTATTTCTGTTGGAAATGTGGATATATCCATTACAATAATTGGCATGAGACTCCTCACCAAAATAGGGTATAAAGGAGGAGGACTTGGTGTGAATGGCCAAGGCATAACTCAAACATTGGAGGTTGTGTAGAGACCTCGATTCATAGGTTTGGGATACACTGAAGGACAATGCTCAAAGATGTCAGAATCTTCTAATGCATGGTTGAAACCACTGGGGAAAGAGAATGATGGGAACACTTCACCATCATCCTATGACAACGCACATTGTAGAGAAAGAGCTGAGGTAAGATCTCATCACCATGATCACACTTGAAACAACCAAGAAAGGTATAACAAGTCTCGATATTCTAGTGTTCATTTTGATTACAAGCATGTCACTAAAAATGAATATAGATCACGGCATTGGAAGACATGTAGTTTTTGTGGATTACATAACCATGTATTTGTTGAGTGCTAGAAGAGAATGGTAGCACGAAAGAGGATGAGACATGAAATTCCTTCTCCACCACAAGAAAAGAAGAAGGTAAAGCAGGTTTGGAGGAAGAAGACTCATTGCTGTCATTGCGACAGAAGTGGTCATCAAAGAGCCACGTGTTGGAGGCTCCATCTAGAGCAATGTCTCAAGGACAAAGTGTCCATACATGAACTAGTTGAAACAACTATTCGACAAGAAAATGCGCCACAAAGAGATGACCCATTCACTTTGATAAGTGAGAGATGGGTTTTCTAGGTGTGGTAGTGTGTCATGGCCTTAGTTTTTTAAATCATATGTTGCAACTTAAAATGTAAAAGTGATGATGTGTTTTCTGTCACTTGTTAAACAATAATGATGTTTTGGCCTTGTATTGATATTTGGGGTATTGTTTCCATTTTAATGTAAACTTGACCACTGAGTATGTGTTATAAACTCGTGGAAAGTATGGGATGCTTGGGTCATAGTTGGTTATGTAATTGAGCATGTAATTTGCAAAAAATTGTACTACAGGTTTGCAGAGGATGAAAGTGTCAGTTCATCGCTTATGGCTTCGAAGGACAAAGGTGAAGGAGAAGGAAGGGTGACCCATTAGGACACTTGTGGGGAAAACAATGTCCATAGTGATTGCATATTATGTTCATGATTTTGGTGGAACAAAAGCTCCTCTGTGGAGAGGATTGATCCAGGTGGCTCCAAAAACCCTCAAGAGACCAAGAGGGCTCGAAATGGTAAAAATTCAAAGTGGTCGGATTTCTCTCGAACCAGGTTCAGGTTGAAGTACTTGTCGCTTTGATTCTAGTGGTGTGAATGGATCTCCAATCCGAGCCCGTATGGAGAAGTTAGAGCAAGTCAAATTTTTGGTCAAAGTTGGGCAGAGGGCCAGGTTTAACTGTCCCACAAATTCACTGTGAACCGGCAGGGAACCCAACTCTCGAAAATAGGCGAAATTGTGGCCTCGTTAATTTCCCCAATAACCCTTATTTTTGTTAAAATTTAAAATAACCATTATTTTCAAAAAGAACAAAAAAATATTATAATGGGGTGGTGGGCCACCAACCTCGCCACCCCTCCAATGACCATATCATGTTTAATACCAAGTTGGGGTGGTGGGCCATGACCCTCACCACATTCTCCGCCCATGCAACAACCATTGTATTAATATAAGCGATGGGTGGGCCACCTGAGGTGGACCCAACCCCACCCTTTCCACCATGAAAAGTCTAAAGCTGAAGTCACATATTGGGAACCACTAGGATTTGAATCCATCGGCAGCAAGGTTGTCAGCCCATATATGTTGCAGTTTAAAATGTAAAAGTGATGATGTGTTTTCCATCACTTATGAAGCAACAATGATGTTTTTGGCCTTGCATTGATAGCTGGGGTATTGTTTCCATTTTAATGTAAACTTGAACACCGAGTATGTTATAAACTCGTGGCAAGTATCGAATTCTTGAGTCATAGTTGGTCATGTAATTAAACATGTAATTTTCAAAATATTGTACTACAGGTTTGCAGAGGATGCAAGTGTTGGCTCATCTCTTATGGCTCGAAAGGACAAAGGTGAAGGAGAATGAAGGGTGGACTTTCACGACACTTGTGGCACATAAAAGGTACAAAGAATATGCAGATTATGTTCATGCTTTTGGAGGGAAAAAAGCTCCTTAGTGGGGAGGATTGATCCAGGTGGCTCCAAACACCCTCAAGAGATCAAGAGGGCTCATAAATGGTCAAAATTAAAAGTGGTGGGATTGCTCTTAAACCAGGTTCATATTGAAGTACTCATCACCCTGATTCCAACGGTGTGAACATATCTTCAATTTGAGCCCGTATGGAAAAGTTAGAGAGAGTTAAAGTTTTGGTCAAGGTTGGGTAGTGGGCTAGGATTAAGTGTCCCACAAATTCACCATCAATAAATGAGGGAACCAACACCGAAAGCGGGCGAGAAATTTTGGCCTCTTTAAATTTCCCAATAACCCTTATTTTGGAAAAATTTAAAAATAACCATTTTTAAATATTAAAATGAGAAAAAATATTAAAATGGGGTGGCGGGCCCACGACCATATCATGTTTAATACCAAGTGGGGTGTGGGCTTGTGACCCTCACCACACTCTCTACACTTACGCAACAACCATTGTATTAATCTAAAACAGTGGGCCACCTCAGTGGACCAGCCCACGCCACCTCTCCACCATGAAAATTACGAAGCTCGTATCTTATGACGGACATTGGGATTTTAACCCATCGGCTAACAAGGCCCCAGTGGCCCCACCCATGCGATGGTCCCAAATACACTACAATATACCACTACCATGGATCACGGTAGAGGAGGGGTTGGGTAGGGCCGCATGGAGGGGACCTACCCCGCACCCACACCTTACACAATGCAATGGAGATCACACGGTGTCGGTGGGGGTCGAACCGACCCGGCCCACGTAGGTCGCCCCAGAGCGAGGCGGCACCAAAAATAATATGAACCAAAATATATCACAAACATTACCAACGGTTATGTGATATGCGCCCACCTATTATTATTATAAAACAAAAACAATGTTGGATTTTGAGGGATGAGGGATTTAATCCCGACCTCCCTTAACGAGATTGCTAAACTTACCACGCACCAATGGTTTGCATTCATAGGCAGAGTCATTGGCAGAATTACATTTAAGCTCACCTCTTTACGGTGCACCAAGGGTAGAGGCATAGCAGGTTGCCGAGAATAATCATTTTTCTACTATTAGTAGGTAGAGCAACAGAACCATGATTTCCCATAGTCCAGGAGAGGTGGAACCATACCCCAAGGAATCTTGAGGGGCATCAGAAATATTCCCTAAGGTGCAGAACCTTTTGAAGTCCATTTTTAGGAAATTTTATGTCAGCTTTAGACCTCTTGGCTACATGAGTTCAATGGTGATGTCAGTTTCAGCGAAGATTCCCCTTTTTCAGCAATTTTCTAGAGTCGAGTGACGGTGTCAGATTCTCAAGTGTGGACAACCAATTTTATGCCTCGTGACTCCATGAATTCGATGGTGTAGCCAGATTCAGCAGTTGAGCATCCACTTCTTCAACCAACTTCAGGGGTTGAGGTATATGAAGTATTGATATCATGTGCCTCTTTTATCATTTGTTGTGAGATGTAATATGTTTTTTAGACCCTTGCTTGATGTATGTTATGGGATCTATGTTTCTACTTCATGTGAGATGTATTTTCCATGGATTTTTATGATCCTTATGTAACCTTGTTGAATGGATCCTCATCGCCACCTTGTGTGAGATTATGTCATGTTGATAGGTGGCCTATTGTGAGTGAGAGTTTATGTAGTGGAATTTCTTGTGGAGATACAAGCCACTCATGTTGAGGGCCTATATCCTTGTATGATAGAAAACATAGTCCATGTACATCATCACCATTTCCAACACTATATGAAGTGGCCTACCCAATTTTTACACCGGGCCCAAAGACGTAGCCAACACTAGGTGAACTCTATTATCAACATCTCTTGTTCTTATGTTGATTATTTTTTTCTTGTTTCCTCTTGCTTAAAGCATGAATATGTGTTCTTTTAATGCTCTTTTCAGTGAAATTCTAACCACATCACAGGAGTAAAATATCATGGGTAAATCAGACAGCTGATGGAACTGGATCACTATATGGATGAGAGTTCACGTTGGAAATTTTGTGGAAGCCTGTTAGAAGCCAAGAGGAAGGGTAATCGTAATGGTTGGATGCCCTAGCAAGTGAGAAGATGTTAGAGTAGTTTTTTGATCCCAGATTTGTGTATTAGCTCCTCCATTGCAGAAAAAAGGGAAAAATTCTATGAGCTCTAGATCATTCAATTTTGGATGGTGTGTGAGAAGATATGAAGGTTCCATATTGGAAATTTTATAGGACACTCGTGGTCGGTTGGAGGGAATAATGAGAGTGGACCAGGTTGGAAAATTTGGCGAAACCTAAACAAAAATTTATGGAGGATTGTAGAGGCTTGTTTCAATCCCTAATAAATAATTCTCTTAAAGGACTAACGGATTGTTAGAAGTGGCAGAGGAAGAGCTCATATGTTTGATAAGCCAGGAGTATTTTGTAGCCCTAGACTTTCCTTTTGGAGAAGGAAAACGATAACAAAATTTGGGTAGTCCTTTATGCCCTAAGTTCATTGTTGGAGAAGCAACATTCGATAGTGATAGTGGGAATCCCTTTGGCCCTAAGTGTGTCTTCATCGGGCATCACAGGAAGGAATTAGTGGGAATAAAGTCCCAAAATTCTTGAGGAGCAGCAATGGATAGTTGAGATTTTTTCACAAACAGAATTCTTAACAACTCAAGAGGAGTCTCGATATGTTGATGCATTGAAGGACTAGCGGTTAACAAGAGAGCATGTGGAGCCGAGTTGAGTGACCTAATGGGGCTAGTTCTTTGACAAAGGCATATTGAAGTTTCTACAAATCAAGAGCTAAAGGATCAGGAATATGTGTATAGGTTACAACCAAGGAAACTATGAGGATATCTACATCAGCTAGACGGTCGGAGTACTTTGTTAAGGGTGGATTGGTTGTCAAGGGACTAAAACCAATCCCTAGTTTTTGTTCTCTTGTATCAGTGGATGTATGAGGGTCATTATCCATGGTACAAGAGCCTTAGAATACTGTATTATCAATTTGTTAAAATAACAAATTTAGGTTGTAAAATATTGTGAAAAAAATTCTATATTTGTTCACTAATAGATTTATTGTTGCATATTGTTTCACTATGCAAAGTAGTTTTGATACTTGGATTGGTACGTCAGTTACTTAATATTTTATACTAGACTCCATTTTTGTGGAAAATAAACAACATGGTGTCAAGGCTACTTTGAAGGGTCAGTGAATCATAGTGGGCACAACGAAGCGACTAAGAGGGAGATAGAATTTTCTAAATCATGGAGCAGAGGGTTCAACTAAAGACATGGAGATGTAGTCTTGACTCACTTGGCAGTGAAATTGGTTTGGAGTTATATTGGATTGGTGGTGAGCCTAGTAAACAATAGTTTATTAGATGGAAATTTTTTTATCATGGAATTCCTATTATTTTCCATGGATCATTGGGACATCTCAAGTATTTGTTTAGCATGAATGATATTGGTTTGATCAAGAGTGCTTCCTGTGATGGACTGTAGATTGGTAGGCTAGTTTCTTCATCAAATCATGATGTTGCATATCTTATATTAGAGGGATTTGAACGAGTTGTGTTTGATCCAAGAGGATGAGTGCTTGTAGGATTGGGTTGCATTGTGGTGATGACACGTGTTCGCCCGCAACTTGGACTGACCTTGTAGGACACCAGATCAATGACAGATTGAGCCAATGGATATTGTGTATACTCAGAGGGAGTCTAGATTCAGAGGGAGCATCCCTATCGAAGTGTTGAGGTCTTCAGGTTCATATGATATGACATAGAGGTACTACTTGGATTGCAGGGTTCATTCTATAGAGTAGGCTACAGTGATGGACGCTAGATGGGCTAGTGTCTCTAGAGATGATGATTGTGGAGACTTCCTAATGCTATAATTACCTCCCTTGCTAATATGGAGTGTTGTGATTTGTAGCTTCGGAGGTACTCCAAACCCTAGGATTCTGTAATGTCCTTTTTTCTAGAACATGCTGCTCCATCAGGAACACCTTCAGATATTCCAATTCCTTCTTCAATGAGATATCACAAGTCCATTTCAGAGATTGAATGATCAGGAATTTATAGGATATGACTCCTTCTAAAGAAGGGATAAATCATAAGGCTAGATGGCCCTTCTAAGACTCTGCCTATGGATATGCAATATTCCACCTAGGGAAATTCCGCTACAAGGTCCTTGAGGACGTTGTATAAGGATTATGCTGCATAAATAAGGAAAAACAGTGTTGGGATTCTCTATAAAAACTCTAATACAAATACCCTGCAGAAAATGAGCTCAAAGAAATAACTCTAGATGGTTTATTCAGATCTCCCCAATCTAGGTCTCTAAAACAATGCTCAATGAGAGAGCTTACAGCAATATGTGAACATAATGTTAACTCTGCAACTCTGAAATGAACCATAAGAGGGGAAATGATACAGCCATAATTATATTAATATATCAGCAGTAAAATACAAGAAATATCATGAGGGACAAGCCACTCAAACTTTAAGAGAAAACCTCCAATGAATAAGCAGTGAAATACAAGAGTAGCTGCAACTCCACAAAATGTCGGAGTAGTTGCAACTGCATAGTGTATATGAAGGAATAGCTAATAAATATGAATAAAATACATTTATGGCTGAATTAATACAATAAATAATCCCAATAACAAGAAATGGGCTGAAATACAAGATTTCTATCCAATCTAGGAAGATTGCTAGAAATGCCGGAGAAACCCAAAATGTGACAACCTAGTTGTCACTGCAACTGATACAAAATGAGAATGAGGCTATGGCTGATATGAAATCTGATTTCCCTCCTCTGATAATGTCTCCAATACAAAGGGTTGATCCCTTTGTCTCAAAAACATCCTCCTTGAAGCTACAGAAACCCCTCTCTCACTGCCTCCTCCAAAATAACGCAGTTTCTCTCATGGACTGCATAGTAGGAGATGATAGAAGTGTTGGCCCATGCCAAAAGATCTGATATGAAGCCCGGGAATCCTCCTTGCATCTCCTCCAATGAATATATCCCTCCACCACTGAAGAAAACAAGCTAAGAAGACTCCATGAGTTCCTCTCTAGCTGCACCCAGCTACACAACGTCCTCTCTACTACAAAAATAATGTTGTAGAAGATGAATGAAGCTGTGGCCAATGCCGGATTGAGGAAATGTAGCTCAATCCTCATCATTCCTTGATGAAGAGGTAGGGATTCTTGACTGGGAACACCCTAGTGCCCGAGGGCACCACCACCCTGCTAAACAGCCTGGGGATGCAAGCTTTTGCAGAGCCTTGTCTGAAATCTAGAACATAGCATGATAAAAATGGGTTGCCATCTCCTCCATATAAAGTGAGAGAACTCTTCTCCAACATGTTCCCACCAATTAGGGTTTCCACCCTCATGTGAATCTCCTCCCTCCAAAACTGCGCAGCTTCTCTAGGAAGCTTCTTCTCTATAGGCAGCACTGTTGACTTTAGTCAAACATGGCTAATCCAAGTGAGTTGGGTTCCATTCACACCTTTGGTTTTTATCTCAGCTGCTTTATTCACTCCCCTTCCACATTAGGAGTGTTATTTCTTCATCTAAAAGGGGCTAAGGTGTCTCCTTTCCCATTTTATTATCAAAAATAAAATGTGCAACTATAATGTTCCATTTTAGCTTGAGGCTAAAAATTAGGAACATTACAATCCTCCCCTCCCACATGTTGCTTGCCCTCAAGCAACTGCATAGAGAGAACAAAATTGTCTCCCCCTTCTTCTCTTGTGGCCTCCTCATCAATGGTCCCACCACTGCTCAAATATGTTGCAATAATCATGTCGCCCAATGCTCTCTCCCAAGTATGCAAGCTATCAACAATGCTCCTCATGGAAGGATAGAAGGTGTAGTGGAATCATTCTTGCTAGAATGTGGCCTCCTTAAGGTAGGAGTGATGACATGCATGGGAAAATATGTCTCCCAATGATGATCCCCTCATCCATGCAACCATCCAAATAGAAATCTCAACCCCTAATTTCTGCAATATGTTGGGGTTGAATGGAGAGTCTGCTTATGCTTCTCATGATGGCCCTCTCTCCATTTGCTGCACATATGGGGCTACCTCTGTCCTTGGGCTGAAATTTATGGCCTCCAAGAATGGCCCAAGCTAAGCCATCAAGAAATCTAGCCATGAAATGCCTCCTCAAATCCTCCAAGTGGTTCCTCCCACAAGAAGAGACAAGTAGTAATGTGGCAATCATGGTTTTCCCATGGTATCCCCTGCAAAATCAAGCATGTATAATATGGATAATCATGCTCCCAATGGGTTGTACATATAAAACTCTCCAAATAATTCTCCTCATGAGTGTATAACATCAGAAATACATGGAGAAATATACAATAAAAGCAAGTTGCCAAATGAAAACTGGAGAGTGGTTCAAAGTTCCACTCATGGAACCTGCGCAGTGCCTCCTTGGCCTACCTCAATCACAATTAACAAGTGCTATACTAGCCACTTGTTTTCTACCACACATCTCCTGATAATATGAAAACATGAGAATACAAATTGGTGCCAACGGTGCACACTGAGAAACATGTGGCTTCCCCCACAACCATCACGAAATTAGCCAAATCAAGGCTACAAGTAGCTGCAAGTACATCCTCATGAAAAATACAAGAAGGAACAACCCTCCTTGATACATCATGCTCCTCAATCAATAAAAATAAGTACAATACCAAATATGAAATTATACCTCCTCCATCATGCACTAGAGCTCTTGAGCTGAAATGGCTCAACTGAATGCTCTCCCTCTCCTCCAATGAGTAAGGGAATGGTTGTGCCAACCTCTCCAAAAAAAATCAGGCTATCCATCTATCCATATGCTGATGTAGATCATAGTGAATGCCCTAAAAAATGAACTCCTCTAGCAAGGGAAAGTATGCATCAAAATGCATAGCTAGGAAGTCCTCACATGCTGCATGTAAATAATTTCTCCTTGAGACTAGAAACTCTAGCCAAGAAGAGTCTGCCATGATAATATATGATCATATCATCCACTAGGTATCTGCCATCTCCATCAAGGCCATCCAAAAATCATGCATGCACCAAGATCCTGGGACCTCGCAACCAGAAGCTGAGTCCTCTAACATGGATTAATCCTCCACATAGACACCGCTAGTATTCTGCAATATGGTGCTCCATCATGCTGCTGCCTGCTACTTTGACATCCCCACATGCCAAAGTCATCCTCCAAGTTTTTTCCATGCCATCATGCAGCTGCTCATGCTCAAAAGAAATGATGATCTCTGAAAATAAGCCTCCCATGAGAGACTATCACCTCCAAAGAATCTCCTGATCCTGGGCAATGTAAGCATGAGTGGCCTCCATCTACTCCAAAGCATGAAAGAGCCCTTCCTCAAAGGAAGTAACCTCTCTCTCACCAAATCCATGGAGCAGCCATCTTGCATCATGAATATTCTATCCTCCATCCATACAGCAACTCTATCTGCGCAGTGAAACTAATGAGAATGGGTGGTACTGAAAATGAGAGAGTGTATCCTTCCTCCCTGAGCTTGTTCCCAAACTCTCTGCGCTGTAATGGACTCCTCTAATATCTCCACCCCTCTGGAATCCAATGAGTGGTGAACCAAATGATATGATGACTCTCATCATCTCTAGAACATGTGGCCTCCCAAGTGGAAAGCCTCCAAAAGTGAGACATCAAGATAGGAAGAGGACTAAATATATGAAAGGAATGAAAGGTCCTCTCTCTCTCTACTGCGCAGCGCGGTCCTTCTCCTATGTGAAGAAAATCTCTGAAGTAGATAAGGGTGAATTTCCATCATCCCTTTATGCTGATCCTCCTGATCTTCTTCTTCTTCTTCCAATGGTGCAGTGTTGTATGCACCTCCTCCCTACCAATGTGTGAGTGTGTTTCCTCTTGAATGAGAGGCCTTGAGCCTTGGCCTTCCCTTGAAAGACATGTCTCCACACCCTCACAAATGGAAGAGTGCCATTCATATAATGGGGGTCTTGCCTCTAGCAAGCCATTTTCCTGATTTACTCCCCCTCTAGAAAGATGGAATGATCATTGTTTCATGGTTCCCCTCCATGCATGCAAAGTGTTTGAAGTTTTGTCACACCTAGTTGCACACTGATTTTCATCAATCCCCTTTGAAAAACTCTTTGTGACTCCAAAATATGATCTCTCATTTGCATCAGAACATGAAATAGAACTATGTAATCATCTATCATGAATCATACCTTTGATTTTTAGCGCTGCTCCTCCAAAGGCCTCATCTCCTTTCATCCATCCTTCTTGCAGTAGCTGTGAGCAATGTACTGCGCTGTGGATTTGCATGTGAGGCTGAATGCTCACACCCTCCATGAAATAGCTAGGGCTTGATCATTGACAAACCATTTTATGAAAATTTCTCCAAAATTTTCCCCTTTAAGAAGATCTTCAATGGTGTGCTCAATGGTCTGGAAAAGAAGTAGGGAAACCTCCTCTTCCTTCATTCCTATTTCCTTGTCTCCTTTGTAAATCTCCTCTCCTTAGAAAGAAGCTCCTCTTTCTGATAGTCTTGGATCATGGGCACAGGCTGAGCCAAGATCATGCTCCGATACCACTGTAATGTCCCTTTTTCTGGAACATGCTGCTCTGTCGGGAATATCTTCAGATATTCCAATTCCTTATTCAGTGAGATATCACAAGTCCATTTAAAAATTTGACTGATGGGGCATTTACAGGATATGACTCCTTCTAAAGAAGGGATAAATCCTGAGGCTAGCTGGCGCTTCTCAGACTCTGCTTATGGATATGCAATATTCCACCTCGGGAATTTCATCTGAAGAACATTTGACCTCAAGATGGATGTTCTCGACAATTCCCAGTTTGACGGAAATGTCAATAGGCATCGTTTTCATAATTTTACTTAGATTACCCTCCGAAAAAACTTCATGTGTCAAGATATGCATTTGAAGCAGAGGATAAGGAACCTGAGATGCAAACCGCTCAAGACACGTAGACATGGCCCCGAGTCCAGGCATAAACGAGGAACAATGATGACCATCATCCCACGATAAATCTTCGAGAGACATAGTTTCCACGATGGCTTCATCGGAAGGAAATGTATTTTGCAAGGGATCGAATGAATCCAAATTATAGAGCCAAAGGCATTGAGAATAAGTGTCGAGAGACATGCTCAAAGGAGCATGATCAGAAGGTGGAGGATTCGAAGCCACAAGAATTTCACAATAATCAATCTCAATCGGACTTAAAGGCACTGAATCCCCAAAAGAATCGATCTGTTCAGGGGAAGGGATGATCCATGGGTCATCATACCAAGATATCATATTGATCTGAACAGTGTTGGGTGGAGGGAGAGGAAAAATACCCATGAGGGCAGGATATTTAAAGAGACCCAGCCCAATGCTCTTGTAGGGAACATGAATCTTATCCACATATGGAACATTGAAGAAGGACAATTGATCAACAGTAACAATCTTTCCTTCGTGGAGGAATTTCAGGACACGAAAGAGAGTGGATGGAACGCACAGCATGGCATGAGTCCAACTGGGACCGAGAGAAGATTGTAATTGAGCTTGGCATCAACTACTTATACCTCGACATTGACTGTCTTCCCTTTCAAGGTAATCAGCAAACTAGCGAGAACTCCCAAAGGTTTTGATTCTCTCCCATCAAATTCTTCCAGGGCATTTGGTGATGAATTCAAGGCCAGAGAACCGATGTCTTTCTAGCAATAAGATGACATGATGCATGTAGATGCACCTTCGTCCAAAACCGCTCGATGAATATCGAGACCATTAATGAAAACCTGAATAATGAATGCAATGTGGTGCAGGAATCCTGGAATGAAATTCTCTAAATCAAAATAAAGAAGGCTAGTATTAGCAGGATCAACCCCGCCAATCACAGATAACAAAGCTTTCCATTCAGATGGACAACTCTGAAGTACTTCTAGAGCAGACATGGTAGAAGGTGCTTGAGCCAAATCCTCAAAAATACTGTAATGTTGAGCAGCACGGGCGTTCGGTTATGAGAAGACTTGCAGAGTACACCTTTGGAAGGTGGTTGTATAACGGGCTCAGTACTGGGCCTTTCAATTTGAAGAGGGCCAGAAGTAGGTGGAGGAGGAGGACCATCAGCGATCTCTTTCCCCACTGACTAACACTATTTGGTATAATATTTTGATCAAGTAGCGATAGAAATAGATGCAGAACCATTCATCATGAACACCTAAGAGCCAAGTGGGGCAGAGGACTGAGGTTGTTCTACCATCTGGGTATGCTGAGATGGAAAAGGTTCTTTAAGAACAATTTTAGTTCCCTGAGTGCCTTTGAAAAATCTACTAACTTTGGCCTATCGAGGACAGTCCTTGGTGTAGTGCTCTTCATCACAGCTCAAACAAGGGTACTTTGGCTTTCGCTGTGAACCATCATCAGCACGAGATTTGGACGAATCTGGTTTTGGGGTATCGGCTTTGGCAAACGATCGAAGTTGACTTGACAAGGGAAAAAAGACAAACTCACACTGAACCCCAATGGAGTCGCAAATTTTTTGTGGAAGTAAATCCTCTCTATGGACAGAGAAAATCCTTCTAGCCCTAGAGTGGGTCTAGTAACAAAAGGACAAACTAGAGTGTAGGTTCCTAATTACTGAATGAAATAGACAAGGTAGATTGACCTACCTGCAGTCCAATGCTGTCGTTGTAGCTGTTGTAGTGATGGCCTCTCGATTCCTGTCTTGGCAAGTTACGATCCTTTCACCGTGATGCTTGGATACTTGCACAAGATCAATGAACAAGAGTAGCATATGAAACAACAATCTCATTCATAATTACTAACTAGCCAAGGAGGGCTAAGCATGTTGCATCAATAAAACACATCAACACGACATGGGAACTATACAATAGTTATACATATTTATTAATAGAAGAAAGAGTTATAACCAAGCCTTGACGTCGCAGCCTCCTTCAGCGGGGTTCAGTTGAAGCGCATCTTGACGAATGTCAGGGAATTCGTACAGGATGCAGGCACAAGCTCTCTCGATAAGGAACTCTTCCATTCTATCTTTCCTAGCAAAGTAAGTGGAAATCTCTCTAGTGTTTCTGCTATAATATCTTCAGTTCAGATAGCTTCATCAATGGAGGATGGCTATATTTATAAAGGGAGAGGAGGAGGTTGGGATCCCTACTATGGTGGAAGGGAGGCCTTATCCCTTGGGATTTTTCCCAAAAAGGTGGAAACAAGAGGCCAAAGGAGGAAGGTCATGGTTATTCAGTCGAACCACTCCTTATGACTCATCCACGAAGTTGTTGTGATCCAAACTTCGCCTCTATTTTTTTTAAAAAATTCATAAACAGATTGGCACGGGCAGCTAACTGAGACAGAGTGCCATCTCGCACAGGGGGCAGTGTTAAACTGCCTCATCGGCGCGAGGGCATAATGGGCTACCAGTGCCAAGGAAAAAATAGGTGTTTTTAGTGGTTTTTTCAAGAAACGATCAACAGATGGAATGTTGTCCTCATGGCAAGGGATGCAATGATGGTATTTTCAAGGCATGACACTTTATTTTGATCACATAAATGAGCCTCCAATGCACGAGATGGGGATTGCAGGGATGGTGAACAAATATTGTGTAACACTTGTGTTATAAGAATACTACCTCTATTTGGTTGCAGGTTGGATGCAGAGTCCAAGCAAAGGGAAAGAGGGCTAGTATAGCATCTTCATGATTATTTTTGGGATCTAAGATAATATGCAATAGGGATGTGTTGTTTGAGGCATGGTTGGGTTGAGTTAGTTGTAATTTGTTTGGCCTTTTACCTCTGTTGTGTAGGTCGCATGGATTTGTCTTGTTGCAGGAGGTTGAAGCCTTGTTTGGGATATTTCAAGGAGTTGTTGATCTGTACTATGCCTTGGAGAAGGGTTGAGTAGGTTGGAGAGGGTTGTAAG